>JAQGCM010002694.1:0-10621 GCA_034699705.1 Hymenaphorura dentifera
ATGGCGAAATATTTGGCACTAGCTTAGCATTCGGAAAGCTACGGACTTTCAGAAAAAGAAAATTTAAAAAAAACAGAGGAACGTAGAAATCCGAGTTGAGCATTTAGAATTTAACAATGTGTATTTCCTCAACGGTAACCTCGAAAGTACGCAAGCATGGATTATTTTTATCAAATTTCTTCTCTTGATTAAGTCTATTTCGTCGAAGTTGTTCCAAAATTCCATTCAAAAGCGCACTGGCAGAAATTTATCCGATAAATCAACTTCTGGTCTTCTTGTAAGTCTGGCTAGCTCGTCTAGTTCAATTTACTACAGTCTGGTTAGATTACAAATAATCGAGCAGAATATTCATAAGGTGACTGCAAGATTATTGACTTCCTCCGTTACTTATGTGTGTTCGTTCATGATATAAAGTTCACACTCAAGTTGCCACAAGTATAAGATATTTGCACATTCAAATGTAAAGGGAACGGTGGCTTCTATCCTTCCGTGCTTGCAGGATTTATGGGTTCTTGGATCGCTAGAATAAAATTCAATGATCCTTGTCGGAATTCTAAAAAAAATTAGCTCCAATTCCATCCGACGATGTGATGGTTTTGGTTAAGTTTAGATTTTCATATTTTTCAGATTTCACGAAGTTCTCATTAAACGTTTATAATAATTGGTTCATAGCAGTCGAAATAAAAAAAAAAATTGGTACGGCAGGCTGAAATTTCGGTACAATCAAATGGCTTTCCATATAAAACCATCAAACTATGGCAAGAAAACTGTAGCCAGTACACGGAGTAGGTCTGAATCTCTAGGGTTTCGAACATTATAAAGATCTCAAAATTTCATAAAGTTAAGAGCCCTTCCTACAAAGCCATTTGTTTAACCACCACGAACCAAATCCCCGGAGAAAATCGGGTTAAATGGCTCACTTAACATCTCCCTCGAGTACTAGAATTTACTTTGAAAATTCAATTTAAAATTGATCCATTGTTGGTTTTCAGATGAGTATACGAAAATTACCACTCCAAGACAAGACGTGTTGTTCAAGGTAAATATGCCAACATTTACAAGTATAATTATAATTTTATTTGGTTATTTACATTAATAATATTCTATTTATTTAATTTTAAGAAAGGGTACTTGTCCCAACGTAAACCAGCTGCTCAGTCTTCGGTCGACAGTACTACTTCCTCTACCACAACACCGTCTGCCTCCACCAATGGCACTCCTGACACCCATTCCACAAATGGAGTCAATTCTGGTGAGTCAAAAATTACATTACAATTTATGTTCAGCTGCAACTGGAATTGGAAGTGCCAACAGTTTTGTCTACCTCCTGTTATATCATCATTGATCCTAATTCATAACCCGCTCCAGATGTTGACGTTGTTACATGATGATCTTTTAGCTGGAACACGCATCAACATAGCAGTCTTGATCAAACCACTTAGCAAAACTAAGCTTTTAATCTGACTATATTAATAATTTAAAAATGTCTCACACGTATCTTGCGGAACCTGCAATCGCGACAGCCAAAGCCTTTCCTTATTGGAAACTTACGTTGAATTTTGATGAGCTAGGACAGTTATTTTTAATTATCATTACTGCTTTGGAGTCCTAATAGTTTTTTTTACAATTGCCATTACTTCAGAAGTATGGCATAAATTACAGATTTTAAAAGTGTAATTAAATATGAATGCAAGGAAATCTTACTCAGAAGTTATTTTTAGAATAATTATATCCAGTATTAAACAGAACCATAAAATACTAATCAAAATCTCTAATCTCTATCGTGTATCCGACGGACTTTGATTGCTTCTGAGTTTTCCCATTTTATTGTTCAAATCTTAACAGTTTTCATTTTACCATCTCAGAGAAGAGAACACCCTAGCTAACTACAAGTTTCTGCCACCAAAATAATTCACCTTTCCGAAACGATCCAACCTCTTAGCAAATAGTAGCAGGTGTTCTTCTATCTTGTTAACCTTCGAAACGACTACGAAATCGAATGCATGATGGCAAATTTTCTGTACCAGACAATGCGAATTTTAAACTCATTAGCGTCCGTAATTCCTCTGAGCTCAGAATCTAGAAAACTAACATATGACACCAGTGCAGCAAGGCATTAGCATTCGTCTTTCTAATCTTATGTCTGGCTTGTTGTGAAATGTTGTTGAGGCTCGAGCAAAGCAGACAGATGATATGAAATCCCCATGTGACACTATCATTGAATTACACATTGCTGGCTAGAGCATTGGTTTACGAAACCGAGATGTGTTCTTTGTTCTGGGAAATGCGGGTAAAGAAAGTAGAGATCTGATATGCCACAAAGTGCTCAGATAGAAGATGAATTGCTCTTACAAAACCTCACTTTACTGTCATGCCGAAGAATTCTAAGAACTTGGTTCGTTTTAACGTATCTTGAAGTTGGGAAATACAATTGGGGTGCACATAAACACAGAATTTGATACTAATGCGTTGGTCTTCCAACCGTTACTTTACGTTTCGTTGAAATGTGAGTCAAATTGATGATTCTGTGTACTCAGAAGTCAGACAGAAGATCAGTCCTTTGGGATCGGAATCGGATCAGCCTGAAAAATATGAACTAAATGTCATCAATGAAAAGAACCAGCCTTGTAAGGGAAGTTAATGTTTCAAATTTTAAATTGAGATTTCTTGTTCTCCTTGAACAAGCGTGTGAAAATATTTATGAGAAGCAATTAAGTCCGTCTCGGACAAATGACATTTTTCAATACCAGACGAGAGAGACATTTGAAAGCAAACGCACATCTAGTGGAGTCGTTACGTTCTGGCTGGTGATAAGCAAAGTACTTCGGTATTCGATTTATAAAATAATCAAGAAAGTTGCTCCAAAAAATCTATATTTCGGATCGCTGAAAACCAATTCTTCGGCACTTGTCCAACCGTCCGATATCTGGTTTGTGATAAGAGAAAATGAATGAATCAGATGATGGATTAAAGCGCATGATCTTCGAATGATATATCGAAATTCCACTTGGCTTGGTTTGACTTGCTGGGATTTCTTTTTGTTGTTACGACACAGCTTTCGGATTTGGTAATTTTTCTTCTAGAGTCAAAAGCTTGTCGTTCATCATCACTTTAGTATAACATTCGGCTTATTCGGATGCGGATCTAGAACTTCTCCGTTTCTCTCATTCCAAGTTTTCCAAGTTCGAACTTCGAAGTCAGAACTTGTCATTTTCAAAACAATTCAACGATGAGTCCAGCTTGTGATGAGGAAGCCCTTGTTTTTGGAAAAGGACTTGCAACGCTTTTGAAATATATTTTGCAAGTTAAAACAACCAGCTTTCAATCTAAACTGGAAACTCTATTCATGTCCTAAGATACCGTTGTGTGGCCCTACCAGACAATTCTGCATCCGTTTGACAAACTGAGCAGAAAAAAGTGGTCCTACTTCCACCTCTTTCACCGAATATCTCACTACTAGACAAGAGCGATAGCGATGTGCCCTAATTTATCAAAACCCCTACACGATTTTCAATGTATGTTCAAATACAATTTCTAGAACAATGAAAGAATTTAATGAAACCAGATGACATTTTATTCGATGAGTTCAGAAGATGCCTTGGACATAAGCGGAACAGCAAGCATTGCAGAGATTGACGATGGCATTCCTTTCCCTATCTTAAATCATAAGGAGCTAGAGCCAACTATCAAGCCACATTCACGCACCGTAGCGAATTCACGTGGGTTGGTGACATTATTTGCAACTAAGAATTTTTCATCCCAAGTATTTCGAAACGTATCCCAAGCCACTAATGTACAAGTTGTAATTTTGGATCGCATGCACTCATTTGTTGAATTTAGCTGTCTATTTGGAATGTCAATTGAGTCAGACCAGTCTTGAATTCGCAAAAAAAATTTTATCATTGTAGCAAATCTCAGGGTTAAAAAAGTCTTGGTGGATCTTTTGATCTGAGAATTCAAGGATCAACCTGCTGCTGATGTAATAGTGTCACGCACTATTTCAAAATAAATTTGAATTTTATTCACTTTGTTCTGTTTCGAATCCTCGAAATGATGTATTCGACGAACGTCGCTTTCCTTGCACCTTCTTTATTAGATTGAACTTGAACAGCATTGCGACTAAAATTTTATAACGAAATTTTACAGCAATAAAATCTTGTAGATTTGAAACTGTACGAAACTGAAACCGATGTCACATTGCAAATTATACAATTAGCTAACATAACAAAATTGAAAGGAAGTGTTTTACCTGATTGACCTGATCCAAGAATATATTTTGTGTCACATCCTTTGATTAGATATTTGCATGTGACATCGCCACAATCACAATCCGTTCCGTTTGCAAAACAAATTTTTGCTTACTCTTTTTTGTTTACTCTTCTTGTCAAGTTTGTATAGTTTATTGTAAAACAATGGCTTTGCTGGCTAGCGCCAGCAGAAATTGTGATGTTTGCAGGTCACTCAGCTCACTGCTTTGCTAATGCGATTTTATTTATAAGAGCGCCCAGCGAGAATAACACATTGACTGATGCTTCTCTGAACTCATTACTCAACCGATTTCCTGTCCAATGCAACCAAATAGGTATGTTGTTTGCATTGCAGAAATTTGGTTTGATAAGATTTCCCTGGCATTGGCTATCAGTTGGTGATTTCGATTTCACTTTAGCATGATGTAGTCACCTCACCAGTACACTGCCCTGCTCTGGTGAATTGCGTGATCAGTCTCACCTGTCCTTTCCGCTGGGTGTAATTTTGCAAAATATTTTGTCCCTGACAATTTTTCTGCCATGAATTCTATAGTTTTTGTACTTTCATTGTTGTCATTGCTAGCCTTTACCAAAGTTACGGGTAACGTTAATAATTTATTAAGAGTGACTTCGGATGATGAAGACTTTGGTGGCTATAGTGGGAGCGGCGGTCATGGGAGTGAAACTGGTGACTTTATTGGTGGCCCTTGGTATGAAGAATATGGTGGAAGTGGCGACGGCGTTGAGTACCTATCCAGAGAGCATTTCGATCACATTTTAAAAGAAAAATTCGGAGATGACCAAGATGAGAACTTAGGAGTTGGTTACAACGAAAGATGCACACCGAATGGGCCTTTTTGTGACGAAATTCATTTTCTGTGCATTTACGATGTCTGCAAATGTCAACCTGGCAGCGAATTTAATGAGGTAGTGAAATTTTGTGCCTCTCCAAACACGGATATCCATTACTTCGAAAAAGGAATCAATGATCCATGTAAGAATGACTCGGAGTGCAATTTTGTGGAAGAACTCATATGTCAAAAAGATACTTTTGACGACAGCCTAGGAATTTGTAAATGTAAGGACTTCCATGAGTACGACCCAGTCACCAAAACTTGTCTGAATATGTTGGGCACAACCAACAAAGAGTGTGAATGCGATGCTGATTGTCTACAGAAGCATGGAGTTTTATCAAGATGTAATCCGGCACTTGACAAGTGCGAATGTTGGGATACTCAGCAGCGCTTCGAAAATCAAATTGTGGAAGTAAAGATGAGGGATGGGATATGTCACTACAGCAGAAAGGTCAATCAAACTTGTTTCGAGAAAGTGGAATGCGAATCGGGTTATCACAAAAATGCGGAGTGTGCTAAACATCCCAGCTACAATGGGGAGAAAATCTGCACTTGTCCAGAAGAATCCAGTTGTGGTCACACACACACTCCAAAATCTGGACAAAATTTGTGTCTTGGAGGAATTAACTGTGACAAAAGTTCAGGAAAGATTTCTGTACCGATTGTTGGACTGATACAAATACAAATCTGCGCTATATTTATGAGTAGCTTATATTCTTAGTTTGCTATTTCTTACAGACTTACAGCATTTCAAATCTGCAACCCTTCTGTACATTTTTTTCTACCGTTCCTGGAAATGTGTTTATACAGTATATCTTTTTGTACATTAGTTTCATGAAAGCCGAGAATTGTGATAATAAATCGAAACCTGACGTAGGCGACGGGCGACACCGAAGTTGGATGGAATATGCTTCAGATAATTGATTTATTTTTGACTCGACAGATTCACTCCAACATTTGCAAGATAATTCGAGTTGGCTTAGTATATTTTTGGTTAGTTTTAATTCTCTGACGCTAGATAAACGGTGAGTGTTTTTCCAATCTGGAATGAAATATCAACCTCTGCCTTTGAATAGTACCAGTACCTCTATGATTGAGATATTCAAAATGAATGCCTGCTTATGAGCCTACGATTAGCCGTTTCATCTCGTGAGAGATGACTTTTTATTTTTTGGCTGTTAGTCCATAAACAATTTTGCTCACAAAAGTAAAGCAAATCCAATACTAATTTGCTTATTCGCTAAAAAATGAAAAAATCGCCCGCCGCTAATCCGCTAATCGAATTTCATTTGATTGTGAGCATATAAAGCATTTGCAACATCGGAAATCAAATCATTATCACACCATACCATGATCAGCAATATGATTCATAAGCTGCTGATAATTTTTTAAACTTGACACACCGCACCTTTACTCATCCAAAGCGTACGGCATATTCATTGCAACTTTAAGACAATTTCAAGCTCATCTATTTGTATTTTGACCTTGCCACTGTTACAAAACCACAGAGTGAGTACACTTCTAAAGTTAAGTTTCAACCTTAGAACATTGTGTGTAAAGCTCAAAACTGTGAATAAATTCCAAAGTCAATCAGTTAAGTAACAAATTAGCTTAGCTTGAATGTAGCCCACCCAGCTTAACTTTATGTAAAAACCATTCTAATTTCGTTGTTTTTATTTAAATTGAAAAACATAAATTTTGTTGAGTTTTTTTTTGCAACTGCAACTGCAATGAATCTAAAACTCAGCTCTTATGTAAATTTGGCACGCAATTGAATTAAAAGAGAGTAGGTTAGACAAGATTTACGCATTTATATTTAGACGGATTTTTAGATCCTGCGAACGTGATTCAGTGATCCGAAATAAAATCAGAACAGAATAGCCGAATAGCTCAAATAGTCATGTTACTCTGTTTTGTGTGTGTAATATACAAGGTGTAGCGTACAAAGATTATGGTAGTCGTGAAACAAAAATTAACAAGCTTTCTTCCCAGCAGCCTCCCTCTTTGTCTATTTCAGGATCAATCAAGACAACTCGGATTCAAAAATAGAAAATCGTTTGCACTTTTGCCCAAAGACTCAACTCAACTGTAGTTATTTACTTTATCCTCTTACATTCATTTGCTTCAGAAATTTCTTGAACCGAAAGACAGTCAAATATATTGTGTGCGAATTTGAGTTGTTCCTTGGATCAGTTAGGCCGAGCCGAGCCACACAAATATCATTTTTATTCTGCCGTTAAAAAAGCCAACTTCGAGAAGCAGCAAAGCATGAGTCCACTCCACACTTCTTTACATTGTCTCACACTCGAAACACTTTGTTCTGTACGAATGGTTAAAGTTAATGTTATTCTATTTTGATTGTTTCTTTCGAATCGTCTTGATCTTTTACGACTCGCAAAGAAAATGTAGGGGAGCCAAATTGCCTCACCACTTTCAAGTGTTGAAAGGCACCGATGCAAATTACTTATGCTCCTAATGATTTTCAACATGCGAAACCTTCCAATTAAAATTTATGGATTCTTGCTCAAGCTCAGCAGGACTGAATGCATGGCCGTTAAACACTTACGAATATTGTGAAGAAGAACAACTATTTTTATTGGTACAATTAACATTTAGTCGTAATTTAATTCCGAGCCCTTGCACTTGACCTGTAAAGTGCAAAACGTGGCAATCCTGACACAATGACAATGACTGACATTCTACAATGCAATTGCATACCGACTACGACCGTTCTGCGAATCTTGATACACAAAATACCACAATATGTGCACAAATTTATACTCACTTCCAAATATTTGGAAGTTCAACCGAATGCGATTATTTGTTGACTCTTTGAGTAGAGTTGAGATATGTCAATTACTCATTTTATCTGGGCAAAATCTAAACTCTAAAGGATTGTGAAGCGCTGCTGAGTTTTAATGTATATGGTCGTGCACATCCATCATCTTCTGAACAGAAAAAAATTATTTTTGAAGTGCTTCTTTGTATGTGTACAAGGAAGTGTCAGAGAAAATATATTTTTAGTATTCTTCCTGCAATGTTTTTGGGGAATCGTATTTGGCCAACCTGGGTCGACTCAATATTTCGGTTGCCTTGTCTTGGAAGGTCTTGAGAGTAAGCCTTTTGAGCGTTGGCTTATACATGAGACACTTAGATACTTTCCCCTTTCTACTTGACAAGAATGTTCTAAAAGAAACATGAAGTGAGCCATACGGAAGGAAAATATGTGTCAAGCAGTAGAACTATTGTAAATTTTGAAGTATGTTGGAGTAGACAGGAAATATTTTATTCTGTAAGACTGAATTATGTTTTGCAGATTATTCGGAGGGCTACGAGAATGGTGAGACTGACTGTGGAATTCCACCTTACGATGACACGGTTTACTACGGACCACCCGCTGAAGCTGTATTCACCGATCCGAACACTGGCCAAGTTTATTATGGTAATTTTAAATTAAAGTGCAATCAAATTTTCAAACAACATTTCGAAGTCCTGTCTAGATACGTACCAACGCACGAATTTAGTTATTTCTGTCCATCCAACATTTTGCAAAATTCATATGTGAAAAATTTGGAATCTTTTTAATAATGTACAATTGGAAGGCTATCATTTTTATTTCTCGGCTATTCGGCTCGCAATCTCGAGCTTGAATTGAGATTGTTAGGTGAAAGCACAAAACTACATATTAAGCAAAATGTCTGGGAAAATAAAAAATGCGAGCTACTACCGAAGCACTTGATATTTCGTACGAGGCAGGACCACAACATTAGCCAGGGCATTGTGTTTTTGGGCAGGAGAATTCAGAAGTCGGGAAAGCTGTGTGAAAGTGAACTGAGAAAGAAGAAAGCGCAAAATGAATTTGGGCGGAATATATTTTAGTCATGCTTATAATGAAGTTTGTTTCAAATATGGCTTGGTAGCATGAGTTTTCAAAGAGGTCCAAAGTTTCCAACAAAGTTATTAGTTGCAGTCTCGAAGATGTCAAATGTCAAATAATATTACACATAAGTATAGCCTTCCGCTCATTATTATTCATTCATTCTGGCGCCTAGGCTAAAGACATAAGTTTCAGTCTCGCAACCTTTGTCGTATTTGAGCCGTACGCAGCTTTCGACTTCCTGAACATAAGAACCAAATTCAGCCGTGTACTTTAGTTTCCTATCCCTCCATTAATTCTTTAGTTCCATTTTTTAGCCAAATTATTGATTAGTTATTTTTTTCGGGTAATGGGCAGACTCACAGAAGACCATCAGGTTTAGGATTACCACATGGTTACGTTTTGAACTCAAACCAAGGGACAGCTTTCACTTGAATACTTTGACTCACTGCGTTCACAAATTCACGTTTGTTTCAATTTCGCCTATCCTAAGTTGACTAATTTGGAAGCTAAAAATTGCACATGCCAAAATATGACGATTTTCAAAATGTTTTCACAACAATACCCAAGTATACTTGACAGATTGCTCAAACGATTCTAAATAATTTCATTTTAGGTCAATGTTCATCGAATGGAGAGTACTTTGATGCGTATCCAGTGAGTTCAGTGGTGGTAGCTGGCTACCCAACTGCTCCAGTTTACTATCAACTGTCCTACAATCCTCAGATTGACTGGAATGGAGTTCCAAATCCTTTCGTTCCAGTCGTCGCTGCAGCCGCCCTTCCAGCCATCGAAGATCAATTGCTTTCTCCGGGATCACAGGTAAATATTTTATTGACGTGCTCTACCCTCTCCACATGTGCTTCAATAAATGAAAAGTGTCATTCCAGAAGATTGCCGCTACTCTAGTTAAAAACTCCGTAAAAGTAAATGTCCCGAATATAATTTCTAAGGCAAAGTAGGCAAACAGCAGAATCTCTATTCCAGTACGCAGAAGTAGATTTCCAAGAAAGACACTGAATACTTTTGCTTTACCACTCCCCGGAAAGTCATTTTGTTTGAGACAAGTCGAAGAGTTGAGCCTTCACTTCTCGGTTTTCTTTTCCAGCCAAACTCAATCATAAACTTGGTACTTTATGGACTTAGTGCTCGCCACCTTTGGTGCTTCTAAAATCCCAAGTGTCGTAAAAGTGTCATTGAGGTCTTAGACTTTTTTCAATAGCTCCTCTGCCGACGTACTAACCATTTCTATAGTTAACATCATTTTCATTTTCTTGAATTGTACCCCCATTGTCAGATGGCTTTCACTGTCAGAGTACAATTATTATTGCATATCATTCTATACTTCAATATGTAGTTTGTACAGTAGGATAAATTCAACCGTTGCTCGAGAGTGAAAGTTGAAAAAGAAAATTTTCGATTCTTTGCTCTGAAAAATCTAACTGACAACTGATTTCATCAGATGACTTCGAAAAGTTCTGGTGAACAAAGAAGTTCTTCCGGTTGAAGCGAAAGGGCTGTGAAAAGTTCAATTTATTGATGAATGTGTAGTTAGAACGGCTGGGGTAAAGTTAGCATCCGAACAACAACTTTGCATATTAATCTTTGTGGAAAGGAAGAAAAAGAACATACAAAACATTTTT
>JAQGCM010002695.1:0-10619 GCA_034699705.1 Hymenaphorura dentifera
TGCTCTGGCTAAATTCCAAACTCTAAACGTGAACGTGACACGTCTCAATTTGATGATAGTCAAGAAAATATACTCATCAAGTGAACTTTCTTTGTAATAATTAAACAGGAAATTGGTAGAAGTAGCAAGTAGCACCAGAAGCGTGAAGCCACTAATTCTGTAAAAGACAGAATTCACGCCGCCAATATTAAGTTATCGAGTAAATTTTTATAAGCTATGATTTCAATTAGGGGACAGGGCATAATGCAAAAATTTGATTGTTTTTCAAATTTTTGTTAAGAGTGTGAATTCGAATTCTCATTGTGTCATTTGTGCTTGCATTTTGTGAGCAATTGCATAATGAATTCCGGGCATTTCATCTCGTTTTTCGCTTTTGAAAGACATCTAATTACGAATTAAGATATTTTTTGAAGTTTCAATATCAAGAAAACATTCCAAACAAGAAAAGTCTTTCAAAAATCGCTAAACACTTTCAAATGATTTATTGTCAATTCATGGCGCAAATGAGCCACGACTTGTTTTGAAGTGTTTCCACTTAATTGCATAGCATTTACATTTTGTTTACATAGGACGTCTAATTAAATCGATTTTAATCGCAATGAACATCGCATTAATCGCATGTTGTTTTTTCGAGTGCGACGATCGACACACTTAAAGTTTAAGTCTTAATGAGACAGACTCACAGACAGACAGATAGACGAAAACAAAAACACTTTCACGTCTCACGGTACTCAAATGCTCAAGTCCACGTGGTGGCGTCTAACTACATAATCAATTTAGCCACACGACGAACCACGAATTAAGTCAGGGAAGAGAATAAAGTCAGTCATAGTCATAATAATTTCTCAGCAACAACAAAATTATACTACAACCAATTAAGAAGTCCAAAAACGTTTCACTTGGCAGCCTCGCACACTAGGAAGCACTGGCAGGAAGGAAGCAACTACTTACTCATTTTCCTGCAAAATTGCCAATTTTTCCTAAGTGCACTTACAAGCTCAGGTACTTGAGGCAAATTTAAATTTCATCTGAAAAAATTGGACAGTTGACAAGTTGGCTATATCCAAATCCATGTGCAATCTCAGCCTATGGTCGAGTTGAATCACAACTCACAAGTCTGTCTTATAAAAATGTCTGCAACAATGTTTATTCAAATTTGCATCGCATAGCATTGCCAAATTATTATACAGCAAAAATGCTGTCGCCAAACCATCCATTCGATTGCATTATTGCAAGCCCTTGACGGAGGTTGTTGTCGCTGCTTGGTTAGTAATGAAAACAAGTGGGGGTTGGTTCTGTCTGTGACATGATTTTGCAAACATCACTTGCTGAGCCGACTGCCGATGAAAAGTTCTTCCTGGATTCAAATTAATGGATCATTTCCCCTTCTCAACAATTAACCAGCCAAGCCGCCTCATCATCATCTCAGCAACAATGAATCAGAAAATGCGACCTGCCTTCCTTTTCAATAATATGACATAACTGGTGCACCTTTGTGTGGAAAAAAACTAGTTCCTGAATCGTGCTGAATTAATTGTTACAATTACAACAAACGACGATGCGAATGCCGGTCAAGAATTGCGTAACCATATCACACACACAAAGCAGAGCAAAGCAACGGAACGCAAGGATTCAAAAGTCGATAGAATATTCTGGTAATCTCAACACAAACAGCATTCCATTCGGATAAACGCAACAATAATGAACAAGTGCGTTGGAGGAATAAGTATGTCAAACTTCTTTTGAACGGGAAGTCAACCAGTTTATACCACCATCAATTGCCTGCCAATTGCTAGTGGAGTGGAGATAGTTGAAGATTGAAGAGCGCTATACTCTAACATTGAGAATAATCGTAACAAAATTAACAACAACAATGCAATCGAAGCAAGCACGTGGGAATTATTATTCCTTCTTCACTTCAGATCACCTAATGCATGTTATTACTTAATCAATTCTCCATTCTGTTGAAAACGTTGCGTAGCAATGATAAAGCAAAAGCACTAGCTGGCTTTCTTTGGTTTGGGTTGGTGAGAGTGCAAAGTGCAATCTGCTAAGCAAAAATTCTGCGCAAAAAAAGTCATATCATAAGATAAGATACGAGAATTGATTCCACTTCCGCAAGGCGAGGGAGAGATGCTCTCCTATAGATCATTTCTCACAGAAATGCATACATATTGCACACATTACTGTACACTACTTTTGACGTAATAATTGTTCTCAAGCACACAAAGTAAAGAGGAATGGGTTGGATTTTTGGATTGGCTTCAAATTGCAAATTGAATTCGCAAAATTGCACTGCACGGTCGTCGGCCTAGCCGATTCAATAATCATAACGAAGAAGGAATAATAACTGGCAGCGGCGCCTTCATTAAAAAAATACATACAAATTCCTCTTGAAAATGGAAAGTTGTTTAAGTGCAATCATGCACCCATGAAATGCAATGCAATGCAAACAAAGTACAGCACTGCACTGCACTGCTCTGACTGGCAAATGGCTCCGAGGCTATTTAATATTTAACTTGAGTACTAATTACTTGTCAATGTACTTCAGATACAACAATGTTTTTGGGTGCAAATAGTGCAAAATATGAACTTACGTATTTTGTACTCGAAGTCGAAGTGCATTTTGCTGTGCTCTGTGCTGTGAATGAGTAGAATTTGTGCAGCGCAGCGGTTAATGGATTTTTAGGATTTTTGGCTTGGCTTATAAAAATTATGAGCCGTATAAACACTTGCACTTCCTTTTTTCCTCTAATTTACTTGTCGGAATAAATTCACCCCACTCTCATTATCATTCTTTTTTGAAGAGTAAACAGAGCAAATCAAAAAAATTCCGCACATGAGTGGCAATTCTAGCGCTCAAAGTTTTGGCGACAATTTCCTGAAGAAAAAAAATTAATTCTACGTAACGTAAAACGTAACATTTGTTTGTGTTTAGTTTCGAGTGTTAGCAGAGCATATCGCACCGCATTGCATTGCATTGAATTGCACTGCAATAAAAAAAGTTATAATGAATTTTGCAAAAAAATAAGAGTAAAGTGAACTAGTTGGTGGAAGTTTGCATTGCATTGCATTGCAAGCATGGGAACTACGTGCTCAAGCCCACCCGACTGACCACTTTTACTACAATAATTTCCCAAGTGCTTTTGCTTGCTGCTGCTGATGCTTGATTGTTGTGTGATTGTTGTGAGAACAACGTCATGCCCCTTGCGGTGACCGTACGCGAATGCGAATGACCTACCAAAACAAGAATTACATAAATCGTAGTCGTTGGAGCAAATATAAAAGAGGTGTGACTGCCAGTACTCTTCATTGTGGTTTGGAAGGCAGAACCAACCAAAGGCGCAATCAGTTTTTTAATCCCTTCTTCTTGTCTTGGTTTTTAAAAAAGTTTTAAGTTTTTTTAATTGTATTTTTTTTTTGAATTTTGGTTTTGTGTTCAAGGATGAAAACTTTATGTGCACTTCTGGTGAGAATTCATACATTCTTGCGTAGTATTCACTCAAACACTTTATAGAATTCTGAAAAAAATTATATTGGGGAATTTTGGTGAAAATTCTTGGAAATTTGAGAGAAAATTTGTAGCACGCATTTTTTATTTCTATTTATTTGCATGATTTATTTATTTATTTGCTATTTATCTATTTATTTGGGATCAAAATCATCAAAGGCTCTAAAGAAATGCGTACTACGAATACGAATCCAAATAATTTTTGAAAAACTGAAGTGGGGATTTTTTTCAGAAACTTTTTTTCGTAAAAATTTATCATAATCTTAATCCTAATCAGTTCCGTTTTGACAAATCTGCTGTGTACGTACATTCCAGGTCTTCGGCTGCCTGGCCGTTGTCTCCAGTGTTCCACAACCCAGCGGTGGGTGGCAAGAACCCGAAATTGTTGTTCAAGGAGCCAACACATACGCCCATGGCCCAACTCATGTTCGTGAAACTCATAGCCACGGTTGGGTCCATAAACCAAGTCACAGTGTTCAACATTTTAATACTCACTCATCTCGGAGCAAGAAAATAATTCATAACCATCATCACACTGAGAAATTTGTCCACAAACATCATGAGCATCAACACGTCATCCACCAACATCATCTTCACAAAGTACATCAACATCATCTTCATTCCCAGAAACATAACCTTCACAAACATCATTTGCATAAGCAATACGTGTACCAACCAATTCATCACCACGATGAACAACATCAACATCGTGAGACTGAGGAGCATCAACACAAGAACACTTATGGAGAGACCTCAAGCCATGTCCACAAAGAGACAGCCAGTCATGTCAAAAACCCACCAATCTATGCTCAGTCTCATGGCTGGAACCCTTGGGGTTAAAGGGTCCTGCACTACTGCGCCTGCGCAATTGCGCATGCCTAGTAGCAGCGAACACAGCCGCACTTGCGCAGCAGCCCTGCACCGATTCTCCTCAGATACCTCAAAGACTTTTTTCTTCATCTCATCTCTCAGGACACGACGTTCATCGTGTAGTAAATACAAGTTTCTGCATGAACAATGCAAATTTCTGGATGCACTAAAACCAACTCTTCGACGTGATTCTGGTGGAATTGGAATTGTGTAATTGGGTGAAAATTTTTCGTTTAGAATTTGTTTTGACTCTACTACTTTCTCTAGTCCAGGAAGCAGCAGTGCAGTGCAGATACGTATACTTACTTATAAGTACGCAGGAGGGCCAGCTCAAAAGTTCAATATTTTTGTACTCAAATTTATATTGTTTTTATATTTTGCACAAATGCAAGTATCATCTTCCCTGATCTTTGTGCACACTTTGATTTCCATTAAAATCCACGGAACTCTATGATCGAACAAAATTTAAAAAATAATTTGGTTGTTTCTTTTGCTTTTATCATTTCAAAAGCAATCAGCATCCACTTAGATTCGAATAGGAATTTGGAATCTTAGAATAACGCTGCCAGATTTGGACCGGCTCGGACGGAGCCCTTGCCCTTCGTTGGTTTTCTCATTCTTTGCTAAGGGAAAATGAAAATTACATTTTTATTCAACTTTCATAAATTCAACTCGTCAAATCATAAAGTGGCTTTTTAATCATAAAAACGTATAATTTGAGAATTTTTAATAACTTTTTACACTACTACAAGAAAACAGGTGTAGAAACTGCAGTAGTAAAGTTCATAAAGCGTTTCTTTTTTATCGACAGTCCAAAATATGGACCTTGAAAGCCTTGAATTTTCATACGATTTTATTGCAGAAAGTTGCGAATACGAACGTATGCAAAGAATATTTTACAAATTTGCAAAGAATCAATTCGCCAGAACTCACTCGCTCAAACAGTACAACAGAAATTGGTGATAAATTCTGACGCTTTCTAGCATAACTGAATCACTTGATTGAGAATTTTTGAAAAGCATGCATTCGATGATCACATTAGCTCTTGCGGTCTTGCATAACCGAAGCAATCAAGAAGTTCGCAAGCATGCATGCCCACGTTGCCATTGCATTGCATTAATTCGACTTCTTAAGAGAATTGACTGATTGACCCACACAAGGCGATGCCAGAGCTCAATCTGACTTTGTTGTTTGCTCAAGTTGTGTGTTAATTGTCAAATTGTCTAATAACTACAACCCATAAATTCGATTTTTATCATCTCAACAGATAAATTGTTCATGACGGAATAAATAACTCATTAAATTACTCATCAGTGCATTACAATACTGCTGAAATCTACAAAGGCAAGCAGCACAAGCACATGTAAGCACATGTTGTAAGTGCCCACAGCCAAAACTCAGCTCTTAGCCTTAGCTGCCGATAACCTGTTAATCGCTTGCTTGCAGCCCAAACGTTCGTTCGTTCAATTCCTCCATGACTCGACTCTGGCTTCATTTAAAATTTAGTAATTTGCAATTATTCATTGCAAATTTTACTTCCGACATGACTTAGCAAGCATGGTTGGCATGGGTGGCTTCCCTTTCACAAGTGAAATAATCCACTCATTCAATCACGACTATGACACTCTGACTCTCATGACTTTTTCAACTTTTATTCAATTCCCAATTCCCATGACATAAGCATAAAGCAAGCATTTAAAGCACATGTTTTGTGGATGTGAGTGTGAGTTGCATTATGTCATACTCCCAAAATTTTGGTAATGCCCAAAATGCGTACCATGCATTCCACAATAAAACAAATAGACAAGAAAAAGGCATGGCATGCGGAATGACATGACACACAAGCACCACCGACCACCACTGACTTGACAAATGCACAATAAGTAAATAAATCTTTGTGTTTGTTAATTTCCAATTAAAAATTCAGAATGAATAGAATTATCTTGCATTTCACGCGGCTCAGTTTGCTTTGGACTACTTTTTTTGGGGAGTTGTCAATTTGAATCGCGTGGCAGAAGAATGAACGACCGACCAACAACGACAACAAACAAGTGGCACCACGCCATGCATGCAACAATGGTCCTAATTCACAAAATCTTTCCAAGAATCGAAGATACTCTCGTTTAATTCAACAATTCCGCACCAACAAAGTATACAATTAATTCTGTGATGCATGTCGTTCTGGCCCATATCCGTTTGGCTGCGGCTTGGCTTGCCACTTGTTGTTGTGCATATTACGTGCTACGATAAATGTCAATAATTAGAGAGGTACTTTAGTTTACTTCCTTCAAGAATTTTACTCAGAAGCCATGCCAGCCAGCCAGAGCAGAGCCAGTCGGCATAAAAACCTAAGGCTGAATTGAACCAAAACTTCGTGCAAATGCAGCAGGAGCAGTCAAAGAAAAAAATGGAAAAAATGAAATGCAAGCAATAGCTTTCCTGGATTAATAATTATTGCCAAAAGCCAAGGAACAAAGAACATCCATTTACACGACCCAGTGGAACGTTTCCTGAAAAAACTTACCTCATATGCTCATGATGTAACGTATTTTATGCATTTTTGGTGTGCCCAACGCTGCGTGTAAATAAATATTAACCACTTCTTACACCGGCCGACTGGACTAACAACTCTTTCTCTCTCAACACAGCACAGCACAGCTCGGCTCACAATTTTAGCTTTAACTTGGTAGACGCTATAGGACAGAACGGATGTAATCTCTTCATTCACGGCAGCAGCAACAATGGCAAAGTGCAATATGTGCTGTGCTAAGCAAAAGCAACAATGAAATGCCATGCATCGCAATGCAAATATTTTTTGGGTTGGCAATTGGCAAAGTCAGCATTTTGTTCACACTTTGGTGGTGGAAGTAAAATTTACGTACGGCTGCTAGGGAAGTTGGATAACATGCTTATGGAAGTACATCAAAAATGGTAAATATAAAAGGCTTAACGATGTCAGCATAACTTCATTCCGTCTTCAACAACCAACCATCAATAACTTGGAAAAAATAGCAAAGTTTTTGCAACAGTTCTTTTATTTCATAATTTTTATTTAATTTTATCCGGAGGGATGAAGACCATTTGTGCCTTAGTGGTGAGCAAAAAAAATCAAAATTACGAGTGAAACTCCAAATATCTAAGAGAAAGTGAATCTGGCCTTGTTGAAACTTCGAGTGTTTTAAAATTAAAGTGTTTTGTTCTTGTTTGTTAATTCCAGGTGGTTGGGCTCACCCTGGTCTTGGGTGAAGCTCCGATTTCAGGTGGATATGGCGGCGGAGGTGACGCTGGCGGCCATGGTGGCGGTGGATACGGTGGTGGAGACGAGGGCGGTCACGGAGGTGGCGGCGGCGGCGGCGGTGGAGGCGGTGGCTGGGGAGCACCCGAAATCGTTGTGTACGGAGCCAATACTCATTCTCATGGCCCAACTCATGTTCGTGAAACTCATAGCCACGGTTGGGTCCGAAAACCGAGTCACAGTGTTCAACATTTTAATACTCACTCATCTCGGAGCAAGAAAGTGATTCACAATCATCACCGCGATGAAAAGTTTGTCCACAAACATCACGAGCATCAACACGTGGTCCACCAACATCATCTCCACAAAGTTCATCAACATCATCTCCATTCTCAAAAACACAATGTTCATCAACACAACACTCACAAGAAATACGTGTACCAGCCAATCCATCACCACGATGAACAACACCAACACCGTGAGACTGAGGAACATCGTCACAAGAACACTCACGGAGAGACCTCTTCTCATGTCCACAAGGAGACTGCCAGTCATCAACGAAACCCACCAATCTATGCCCAAAGACAAGGGTGGAACCCATGGGGTTAAGGGTCAAGTCCGGACCGGAAGTAGTAGCGGACACCGGAAGCGTGCCCGAAACGCATGCGAAGAACAAGCGCGCTGCGATTACATTGCAAGTACCACCATTTCATTTTCAAACAACCACCACTATATACGTCCTTCCCTGACTAACGACTGCCGCCACCGACCTTTCACGGCTACATTTTTTTTGGAAAGCTGATGGTTGAGTTTGAGGTTTTTTTGATATTTTTTATTTTGTTTTTGCAAATTTTGTTGGAAATTTAGAATTATAGAATGTCAGTCCAAAAAGAGCTAGAGACGTCCTGTAATTTCTAGTCGGAGCAAGTGTTGCTCATGTAATTCTCAAAATGTTCTTGTATTAGGATGTCCTTTTAAGCACATGAATGACTAGTAGATGATGAGTGGATGAATCTTACGGATGCCAGAGTACTTACTACAGAGAAATGCTCTTCTATTTTTTTATATGTTTTTTACAAGCACAAAATTAATGTTTCAATAAAAAGTTTGGAACTAAAAAAATTAAGCCGTGTTTTGTTTTTTTTATTTCAGTAGCAAATAAGCAATCATCTCAATTCAAATTCTGAACCTGAGAATGGAGAACGGAGATTAGAAATTGCTTCCATTTCGGTACAGATCATTTTCCATATTGCATTGCAATATTGCAATCCCCATTTCTTCAAAATTTGTAAGAAATTTTTAGCAAACATTTTAAGTAGAGTCCAATTTGACTAGTATTTGGATAAATTTTAGGGTTTTTCTTTGACGCTGCATTTTTGCACAATGCAACTCAAAAAATTGGCACAAACGAGCCAAACTTAAAATTTCATTATAAATGTGAAAAATATTCATAATGAGGAATCCATCTGTCTCATTAGATCATTTATCACCCTCCCCGCACACATTTGACATTTCCTTCGTTTCAATTCTACAACGCATGTTTCTCAAGTCAACTGGGTCGTAAAATACTCAAATCGCGCAATGCATACCTTTTAGTTTAGTTAAGTTGTCATCTGTAACCAGATATTTATTATATTGTAGCTGCTAGCTGGCATTTCCCTCTCAATAAATAAAAGTTGCATAATTGCAAGGCCCAGCTACGCACAATTTTACATATGTATTAGCATTACAAATGCAAAATAACTTTCTCCTTCTTCCTTTCCATTTCCATATCCTGACTCGCTGACTCTGACTGACTTCTCTGACTGGTTTCAAGCCCACACGATGCACAGGAATTACGTCATGTTCAAGCACCAGCACACCATAGGCTCGTTCTCGTACTTCAAGTCACGCTATTAATCGCAAAGGCGAAAAAGTCGTTTTCGATTTCATTTGCCCAAGTTTGTGTAACGGAGTCAGTCATGCTCATCAAACTCAGAATTTATTATCGGGCGGCAGTGAGAACAAATCATTGAATTGAATGCTGCGTACTTCCACGTTAGACTTCCACTCCACCCCTTCTGATAGTCTGGGAATTTTGTGGTCAACGGCGGCCCACGAATCAGATAAAATCAATCGTTTTGTTTTGCTTCGTTTGCTCGGCTTTGATGTGCTTGTCCCTCTCAGGAATGAATTGAATGTCTTGATTTCTTCAGAAAAAGTCTATTTTTATGTGTATTTGGAGGAAGATCAGTACAGGCTGGCTGGCATAACTGAGCGAACGTTATTGCGAATCACACTTTAACAGGAAGTCAGTGTCAGAACATCCAGATTTATTTTCTAAATTAGCTTATCAATCCAGCCGAGTCGTACGAACTCCGAGATTAATTGAATGAAATGAAATCCGGGGCCGAGTTTCTACTGGAACTGGAGCTACAGGGATGTTTAATCCGGTTAAATTGAAAAAATGGTCTGCTCGAAGGAGTTGCCTTTTCAAGTGTGTATTTTGAAAAATGTATAATAAAAATTTGGAATTCAAACATCACACACCATCAACTCAAATTACTTGCACTTTTTGGCTTGAATTTACATAGCCGAATTACGGAATAGAAAAGTCATTTTGATTTTACTGAACCATGACAAATTTAATAAACCTCCTTTTGGAACAAATTGTTGGACAGTCAGTTGGCTCATCGTATGAATAAAGAAAGGAAGGGCATCGTTGAAAGAAACGTTTGCAAATTTGGTCCATGAGTCGAGTCCTCGAGTGTTTATAGGAACTTCCCATCTTTCCTTCCGCATTTGCTGAGTGTGTACATAGCAGCGTGTCATTTCACCACAATAAAGATGATGAATACTGACGACCCGGGTTTTCTCCCGGAGAGGGTGCATAATAAACCCATTTACCATTGCAGCTCCGAGGGCTAGGAAAATACTACATAGAAAATTGTCTGAAATACTACATGACCAACTTTACTTTACTCAACCGCAACACAGTTGGTTGGTTGGGCGGCTCTGGCTCTG
>JAQGCM010002696.1:0-10617 GCA_034699705.1 Hymenaphorura dentifera
TGAGTAGAGCAGAGACTGTGGCTGCGGTTATTTCGTTTAACTTCACGTTCATGTATCTTCCTGAATCCATTTCGGTTTTCGGTTACTACATTTTGGCATAGAAAGAAAGTACTGTAGTGAAGTAATAGAAGTGGTGTGCTGTGGTTCTTAACTCATCTGTGCTACTATGAACTGCTCCACTCATTATTTACGAGTACCACTTCTGCCGCTACCACAGTACAGCACAGCACAGGACATTACAATTTCCGTATTTTACAACCGAAAATGAATAGTTAGTGAGATCTGTTTGTGTGTACATTGCGGCAAGAGTGTACAGAGTACAAGGAAGAATCCATCAACCGAAAGACCCCAAATATCAAAAGGGTAAAGAGTGAAAGTAAACTTTCACAATTTCTGTCAAACCTCATCACATTATGCCTGAGCGATAGTCGGTTAGGCAATAAAACGTCCTTCCTTCTCGTTCTAACATCTAACCTAAGACAGCATTGCACCATGAATTCTATTACTAGAAATCAAACGACTCCATCCAAACTCAACTCATCTATACTGAAGATGTCATTCTAGGGAACCGGAAATATTCCAAAGTTGGATTCTGGACTCAAAGGAAAGTTGTCTCCTTAAAAGGAAAGTTACAATATATGTATATGGTATCTACATTACATATGTAAGGAGCATTTCCAGCACAAGTCAAGGAACCAAAAAGTTGTCACATGGAGTATCCTGGAGCTGCGCCTATCCAACCTAACACTGCAACGCGTACATCCGTAATTCGGTTTTGCGTTTACAGCTTTCTCTCTGATTCATTTTCATTCCATCCAAAATAGTCAAAAATAATTCCACTCAGTTATATTTTGACGATGCAAAACAGAAATTTTCTGCAAATAAATAATATAATGGATTTACTGGAAGAATCGTGGATTTTTCTATATAAATATTGAACTTTTCTTTGCTCTATACTAATGGGTTGGCTTTTGAAAATAAGGCAGGCCAATATCTGCTATCGTTTTTAGAGTATACAGCTGGAGGAACATGTCCGACGTCATCTGTAGCCCAACAATATCCTAATGTAAACAGGAGTCTTAGAAGTCTCAGACAAGAAGCTCAAGTTTCACGAGATACGATCTTGATTCCAATTTTATTTTGCTCAGAGGATGCATATGATTGAAATTTTATGTACTTTTTTCTATCTATTTCCGCACCAGTGTGCAAATAATGTGTTGGGTGAGTCGGGTCGTAGGAATTTTAAGATAGAAATGCTCCGAGCTATGTGCACACATTTTGTACGTATTTTGCTTCAGGGAGGATCTTGTTATTTTTACTTTGTTTTTTCTTCAGGTCGCAGTTTTGCTCAAAACTAAACCAAAGGCAGCAGACAAAACAAGGAAGCTTGGGAACAAGGAACTGAACGAATAGTGCAGAACAGAGGTTTGTAGATACATTATAGCATTCCGGTGCGAATTCCTGTCAAAGTCACAGCATTCACGGTCACACGCACATAGAAGTACCCATAAAGTCAAGAGTTAGAAGCTGAAGTAACACGAGGTGAACAAATGGAAAAAAATAGAAATAAAACGAATGTTGGGTATTGACGGAGGTACTTTCAGTATAAAGGTGGAACGGAAAAGCACCTGGCTGGTTACAGAAGTTCAGATTCAGAATGGTACATCTGTAGCAACCAGCTTTGAGGTGTTTTATCTCCAAATCACATTGATTGAAGCATTCCGTACGGAACCAATCGTCGAATGGAGAAAGTGATTTTCTTCTTTGTGAATGTCGAGCTTTCAGTCTATGGATCCTACTTTTCCCAAGAACTAATGTTAAGACTGCTCAGGAGTGGGAAGGAATAGACTTTTAATTATATTGTACGGGTTGAGTACCAAAGACGGTTCTTGTTAGCCAAACTCTAAGAACTAAACATACAAAGCACAAGCAAATCCAGGAGAGAACTCATCAAATCATTAATCATCAAATGGGAAAAGTCTATTGGGACTGACTTGATGGGAAAAGGCAAAGGCAATTGCAGAGAGCCCGCATCTCGATACTTTTACTTTTAGTCTTCGTCTTTCGTTCCTAATCGAACGAAGTGGACTCGCCCGGCTCGTCTTCAGTTCTTCACCAAATTGGCTCACGGAGAGAAGAGAGCGAGGAACTAGTCGTCGTCCTTGTCACTTGAATAATTCTTTCCTGTTCGTTTTAATGAAACATTGATAAAGGAGTTGAATTAGTCGAGGATGTGCTCGCTATGAACGAAGCACAAACTTACTTAACTTACATATTTCTCGGGAAGTACAAGAACAAGTTGTGCTCCATTATTAAGAGGCGTGAAAGAATTCCAAATGAACTTACGGCGTTTCTAAATATCTAAGGAATTAAAATCTGCACAGCGCTGCAAATTCCTTGCAGACTTACAGAATATCCGAGGAATTGAAAAAGCGTTTGCGAAAATATGGAACGCGAAATATTTGACATTTTAGACAAAAGTTAGATACGGTTGGGCAAGGTGGTCATGCTTGTACACATCTAGAAATGAATGGGTCTAGGCTAGGTGTGACTCTCCCCATTTGTTGCTCATAGACCACTACTAGAAGTAATAATGTTTATGAAGCACGTTGCAGTTTGACATAAACTCTTCCGTTTAGTTAATTACTTGGTGACAAGTTTGCCAACTACAATAATTAATTCGAGTTGGAAAATAGGGAGCGAAAGCACTTCAGACTCAGACTCGCTGAGCTTTTCGCTTTGCTTTATTTCTCATACGAGTACGACTGTTTCACGTTTCGAACCAACTTTGGAGAGTTCATTTCTTTTCTTCGGCTTCGTGAATTCCAGCACGAACCAAAGTTTCAAGTCGACTTTTCACTTGTGCTTTCTCCCTTCAGAACACCATAACATTATCGCACTGTACGGTACGGTAGTGATGCCTCATTTTACTGAATAAGTGACTACTTAAGAAGAGTACAGATATGACACTTTAAATTTAAAAATCAATTTATCTTGTTCAACATGTTGTGAACTCATTGCAAGAAAATTCGAAAAACTCAATCGTGGACGCAGCCGAGCCGAGCATCACTCATCCAAATGATATTTAATGCATGCAAGGGTTGAGTGACAGACTAGAAGTTTGAAGTTAACTTACCGCTTGTTAAATTATTCTTGTCATTCACTCCTTTCTCATCGTTGGGAAGCTCGATATCAGTGATGACAGTGCCAAAGATGAGGCATAGAGTCCATAATATACCACTCAATCCCAAGCTCATCATCTGAAATCATCAATTAAAAATCAACATTTTCTCACATGAGCAAAAGCAAAACTATCATTTACATTTCTTGAGTTTTGCACTGTTTCAAAATTAGCATGTTTGCTTTATATTCTTAATGAAAGTCTCATCTGCAGACGGATTGCATTTTTATGGTCCCAGACCCAGACCCAGACACAAGTTATCAAAATATTAATAATAACAAGATTACGAATCTGCTTTCTTCGATTCACAGGATGCAGCTAGTAAATATTGCATTCAGTTCATCCCTTTCTTCTCATGCAATGCAAAATTCCGAATACATTCAAAACTTTTTCTCTTTCTTTTGTATCGTGCCAACAACTGCTCACTTTGTTAAGCATTAGTAAACTCTCATGTTAAATAGGGCCGAACCACAGGAAAAGCCAATGAAAAAAATGGTCACACGAAGGCGTTAGAAATAAGAGGAAGGAAGTGTGTGGGCAAAAACGTCGCAAAACTTTGTGACCCAGAGACGTAAGACAAAGAGGCTGCTAGGAAAAACGAAAAAGAATTTTTCCATTATAAAGTTTTGATATAAAGGGAATATTGGAGGCACTTTCAGCGGATTCGCACGAGCCTGGGCTGTGTGACTCGTCGTTGCTTGGTTGTTGTGTTCTCAGTTGGTTAAGTCAAGCTTAAGTAAGTAACGGGGCATCACTTGAGGGGAAAATCTTTTAGTGAAGTGAAAGTCTTTGCTTCAATCAAAGTATTTACTTGAACATATCTCATAGTCTATGTATCGAACCCTCTGTCTGCCCTCCTTCCTTCCTTCCTGCCATTTCCAAGTAATAGTTAAGCCTTTCTATCTGCCATGGTCGCACTTCTCAAACTCAAAAGAACTCTAGCACAACATATATAAGAACACTGACAGACACTGAGAAGATTTGCGCTTTCTCTCTTCATCAGAAAATTGTGGGCTCTCGTTCTAGCTTTTCTCTCATTTCGCTTCGCTTGACTAGCCCAGCCTTGCCTGCTCTTGATACTCCATCAGCTTCTTAAAGAACTTGATACATTACAAGGCTTCGTTTCGTGGAAATGGCCAAAGGGTACTTGGCTATGGTTTTGTCTGTGACTCTCCGTCCATGGTGATGCGCAAAGACTATGGAAGGCGTGGAATGACGGTTTGATATAATAAAAAAGAAAAAAATATCTTCCAGAATATCTCCAGACGGATGAAATCTGTTTCCGGATAAAATGAGGGATATCATCTTCATCTCGTGAAGTGATGTCAATCAAGCTCAGGAAGTCACTACTTGGCTACAACTTTATAGCCGGATATTACATACTCCATCTCCAGCAACGTGCAATGCAATATGTATATGTATACGTAATTAATTTCTGCGTAGCGTACGTACATTTTGCATAATTTTTCACGTCCCGGATGTCAGCGCTACTAACTACGAGCTTCATGCAAACCGATCATACGTGCTTGAGACGCCGAATACATTTCGGACTCCCAAGTATTTTCAATAAGTGCAATGCCAAGAAGCAAATCATAAGAACGGGACGACGTTAACATACAAAGGAATCCTTTCACCGAACCTGTTGGACAATGCAAAATCGCAGCCGTGACCCAAACATTTATTCACGTCATGAATCGCTGGTTAATATTCATTTCTTGAGAGAGTAAATTTCTGCTACTGCATTCGCATTCTCCACTCACACTCCTCAGCTCTGCTTCCAAAGTGTTCCTTCCACACAGCCTTCCACACCAATATGCTTGTTTTGGAAGTTGGGGTTCTGCCGTCTAGGAAGAAGTTCGAGGTGCGGAGATGAAATATGTATTTACACAAAGAAGGGAAATGAGAAAAGGATCAAGATGCGGTACGGCCTCAAGGAAGAAAGCTCTGAGCCGTGAGCCGTCAGTCAGTCTTTCGCGTTGGATTTGAATAATTATATTTTCATCTGAAATTCCAACCTACGCTACTTAAAACATGTACCACTTCACTCTAATCTTCTGTGCGAAAAAAAGTAGAGAAAAAATTAATTTAATACACAACAAGCAATGCTGTCATTCTACATAATATTTTCAAAAGAGAAAGCAAATGCAAAATCCGAGCTTGAATTTAGAAATAACAAAACACCACCAGAAAAAGAAGTACAGCGCAGAAAAATCTTTGCAAGAAATTCATTCCCTGTCCAACAAGACACTTTCTGACGGTGTCAGTCTTCACAAACTTGTTAGTGACTCTTGTGCAAAGGGATAGAGTGACTAACAAGGAAGCCTTCTTTCTTTCTGCTCTTTTTCGCGGAATGACTTGTTCAAAAGAAGACGCATCATTTTTCCGCCTCAACCTTTTAACTGAAATTTTTCACACGAGAGTAATTTCTTGGGGCTCAGACTCAACTCAAGAAACAAATTAATCATCTTTTCTTCCAGTTCCCCTTGCTGTGCTTTCATTTTCAGTGTGTCAAGGTGGTCAGGTAACACTAGCTCTCTAGCTAGCTAGGTAATTCTCCTCCAGCCTATCTCTTCCTTTCCAAATTGGTTGTAGTTGCGTACCATTTCTTGGACAAATACGGAAAACAAACCCCGAACAATTTACAGAAAAGCCAAGAGATTTGTGCGGTAAAGGACGAAAGTGCTCAACGAAGTCTTTCTTGTTTTCGTCCTGAATTACTTTTGCATTATTTCTGATAGGAAAAGTCTATAAAAAATTAGACAATTTCTCTCCCGTTTTCCTAACAAAACAAGCAGCACCGTTCAAAGTAAAACAAGCTAAAGCAAAACTAACATATTCATTCACAAAACCGTGGCCGTTCTGAAAACATCTTAATAAATTGAGCTCGTCTTCGGATCGGATTTATGTACTGCAATATCTCTACTTTCACTGGCAGTGAAAGCCTTTGTCTTCAGCATCCAGCGTGTGAGGCACATTCAGAACTCTCCCAAACAGATGAAATGAAATCCCCATCAAATCAAATTATGTCAAGCTTGATTCATTAAAGAGAATAAATCGGTAATGCATTTATACAGACTAACGGAATAGATTGAAGAAGGATTGAAGGGGGGGGGGGGAGCCAAGACACATGGCTTCCATTCGTTTGGCTCCATATGTACTTGAAATCACTCCACGCTCCAATTGTCGAGAGCTGGAGAAAGTACACAGAAAATACATTGAGACAGCTCTTCTTCACAAGAGAGAACATTGTCGAGGTAATTTACTTGATTGAAACCAGATAGGGGGATAAATCCATCGTGAATTTTTGACTTGGTCTTCTATCCTTATCAGAAGCCTCCTCAATCTCTTTTGCCAATTGACTAAAGTAAAACATGGCAAGTCACAAACATGTTTCCGGACTGTACCAATATTAAAATAAAATTAGGTAGAAAGTGTGCCTTAAATTTTCGAAATACCATGATTTTTTAAATGATACTACAATGGGGCGTTGGAAAACGAACCAAGCAAATCACACAAGAATCTTCAACTCAGAGGACTCCAAGCCACACTGTGCACAAACTGATTTCTATTTCTGTACCAATAGTTTCTATTCTACAAGCACTTCAAAAAGTCAGGGTGGAAAGCTTGAGCATCATACAACCAAATGTAGAGCTTTACGTGAATGAAATCATTCACTTTTCGCGGATGGGTTTAATAGCTTTTGGAATGGCTATATATATTCTGACATTGCTCGAAGTTCTCTCGTTCTCGACTCACACAGTAGTTCCATTTAGATTTGCTAGCCTACATTCTGTATTAAGGGAAACGAGTCTCTTGTTGAGATTTGGTCTTTGAGCAAATCATTTCGATTCAGCCAATATAGTCCTCCAGAGTCTTATAAGCATTTCACGGGAGGAAATGTCACACGTTAGGGATTTCTCTTGTAACTGGTGGAGCCCATTCTTCCCAGAGTTAGTTGACACGCTGGTGGTCCCTTGCGAACAAAGCTACCGCGACAGATTCACCCACAGAACAAGCCACTACTTGACTAGCTACGACAGAATTCTTGTTGTGTGGCTCTAGTATTTGCAAACTTTTCTGTTCTTCTTGTGTTCTACATCTGGCGTCTGGCTCTGGCTTGACACAACTAAATCCACCAAGCGTACACACTTGCCTTGACTCGGTCCAGATGCAACCATGCTGATTAAATGATTCTTGTCGCCGCTGGGTAGGCTGAGTTCCCGAATCGTTTGACATATACGCAAGTTGACTTAACAAGCTGTACACAAGCAGCGATGTTTACAATTATTAGAGCACGTATTCGAGATCCCAAATTAGTTAAACCCCACATCCAAATGATGTTTTAGGTGGAAGTTTCGACAAACGACCAGACACCGTATTGACCTGCTGACCAGTCCGCAGGCAATTTTGATTTACTGGCGTTGAACAACAGCTCAGAGCATTTAAATGAAGTTGAAGAATGTAGAGGTTTTGCCTTCAGCTAAAATCGACATCCCAAATCTCAACATGGAACCAATAAATAGATCAACGCACGAGTCGCAAGCCATAATGCCCTTAAAACTTGAGTAATACATCAAAACACGAAACGGAACGGTTGTGCAGTTTCTTGAACGTCACGTTCGTTCTCGACATAAAGTCTTTATCTTCTTTAATCTTCTAGTTCGGATTTCGTACACTGCGTCCAATCCGCGAAGAAATATAAGCATTTCTTAACCTAAATCTCAACCGGAATGGACAACCGGACTAGTAGGGACAGTCTTTGCCAGTAATTCCTTCTACAATTTGACTGGATACTTGCTTCTGGCGAGTATTCAGCTGAGCTAGCAAGGAATTACTGGACATTCATTTCTATGTACATACTGGTAGCAGGTAATACTTGAGTAATCCCTGCCGGAAGCTGTGTATGGTGCATCATTGCTTCAGTTGAGTGGTTCATGGCTCGAATTGTTAATCCCCAGAAGGCAAATGAAGTCAGGGAACGAGAACGGAATGAAAGGAGCAGAAAGACACAAGGAGACCGGAGTCTTCGCAAAGAGGCCCGTATATCAAAAATTGATGTCTTTTCTTGAGGAAACGAAATACGAAATGGGAAAGGAAGACCAAGACGAGAATCGTTGATGTTGAGGGAAAAAGTTGGGCGACGACGAATGAATAGAGTCACACGACAAAGTGCGACTCACAAAGACGGTCCACTCGTCCACAGAAAAGAGAATCTGAGAACTTTCTCCAACCTTTCTCCACTTTCTCCTTCTCAACCTAATACCACCCGTGCTGTAGTGCTGCACTGGACAAACGCGTATCTTGTACATACAAACCCTTCTGAAATAGGCAACATCAAAATGTTGTGTGAGCACGACTCGTACATTTATATTTGCAAAGTAGAAGAGTCAAAATCATAGTAGCAAAAAATCGAATCTTTCTACAGTGTGTTATCTTATAGCGGAATAAATCAGATTTAGATGCTGTACGTTGATCCAACAATTTGCTCTTGGGTTTGCTGAGTTTTTGTTCGACAAACTTGCAGCTCATTTTTAATTCTGCCTAGTTTCAATAATCTGGTACTTTAACCGCGCACACAGCGAGGCTACATTCAAGCAACTGTAGAATCGCATTTTTGGAGACTACGGTTCCAGATGAAAAGTGGGATTATTTAGGTTCATTTGCAGCTTCTACTTACGCTACACTGCGTTTGGCAGTGTCACATTTTTCCTGAATTTTAAAGCTTAGAAAGCAGCAGTGCTCCACACTGTCCACACTGCAGTTTTCTAAACATGAAACTCCCAAATTATTCCCGAGTTCCGAGAAAAACATTGGGTGCTATTATAAAAACGAATTGCTGTCTGCAGCTAATATACAAAATCCCGGTCTTGGCTCCAAGCAAGTTTTCTGATGCATGATTTTAGTATTTTGAATCGTAAAAGTAAGAATATGTGCAGGCTGTGTTGGCATACTAAATTTCTAACTTTGCATTGTAAATGTTTTGTTTTTCTTTCTTATATTCCATACTAACAAAAATTCTGCTCCCGGTTCAACAAAAGTCTTTGAATTGTCAGAAATAACTAATGCGGAAAAGTCAAAGCAGAGGAAACCTGTAAATTTAACAGATAGAGTTAAGTCAGTCACTACCACCAGTTCTCTTACTTCTCAAACAGTTGGGCATTATAATCTCCAGAAGAGAGCCTAAAAGCTACTAACGTGAACGTAAGTAGTCTAGCCTTTCGTGCTTACTTTGAAATGAAAAGAAGCACGTAGTTGAAGCCTATCGCTGTAAACCTTGCTCAGAGAACTAAAGGGAAAGCTTCTCATCTGCGTTATGACATGGGAAGTGACATTATGATCCTCAAATGAAGACAGTTGACTTGGACATTGTGGGACCGAGACGAATGGGAGCCCAACACGTACAAGTATGTATGGACAAAGAGAATTGGCTATGGAAGTTCCGATTAAGCTTTGTCTTGCTCCACTATTTCTCTGAAAGAATGGCGAACCAGCAAGCATTCACAGCTTTAGTTGGGTCGCTTAAGTTGAGAAATGATCTGTCTATAGACGATGACTTTAATTTTAAGGACACGTGGAGGGGGAGAATTGCGGAATGAACGCGACGAGAAGTCTAGTCTAGGCGTTCTTTCTCTTTTTCTTGGATCATAAACTATAATGATGATGTCCAAGAATAATGAAAATTATGTTTTCTCAGTCAGTCAGTGAAAAAGTTTCAGTTTCTCTTCCTCCCTCGTCATTGGCCAGAACCAAATGACATGCAGAACTGGCAGACAAGAGTTGAGCGATTAAGGAAAGTAAGAATAGAAGTGAAACTCTGTTCGCTTCTGTGGTTTTGAGTTCTACCACTCACTACTTTCTTCTTTTTCCAAAAGAACCAGTTACCTACATTTGTCATAAAACGAAGAATGAGTCGTTCTACTACTCTTCTAACCCAACTCCCATCTTTATACCCTGGGGAATAATACTCTCATCATCGTCCTCTCATTGATTTTTTTTGTGCAAGTATAACCCCACTTCGATCTCTCATAAATACTTCCGCAAAGCGTTATATGTTATATCCACACACTTTCGTTGAAGATTTTAGAAAAGAGCATAATCACAAATTCTCGCTCATTTCTGCAAAAAGTCAAAAGATAGCAAAATGTGGGTCAACTCTGCCTTAAAAAAGTCAGCGCTATCTAATGATTAAACTTGCAAAAAATTTGGGACACAAAGTACATGAAGTTCGCTCAGTTGCCCTCCAGAACAAATACGTTAGCTCGAATTTAATCTTGACGACAATTTAATTTATAGTCACAACGAAATAACTGTAGTCTATATTTCTACACAACACTCTTGGAAAAAGTGGAAGTGTACAAGTGGCCAGGAAGAACATTCAGGAACTTCCATATCTCTTTTGCTATGAGACGAACAAAAGCTCAATTTTAATTTTTTTT
>JAQGCM010002697.1:0-10616 GCA_034699705.1 Hymenaphorura dentifera
GGATGGGGCTAATTGGTGACTAATTGATGAGCATGACTCCAGACTTTGGAGTAGTTAACTGACTAGACTAGACTACTAACTAACTACACTAACTTTGGTGTGAGATATTCGGGTATTCTGGGGTGGAGTGAGAGGGTGGTAATGAGGGGGGATGGAGATGGGGGAGTTGGTGTGAGGTGGTGCGGAGGATGGCGCTTGGAAGAGTTGAGGTGGTTAGGGTGTGGCTGGAGTGAGATGAATGTTGAGTATTTGAGAATGAGATCCGCTCAAGCCCTTAGTTTTCTCCATTGGCTTTGCTCATGAGATGTGCAGAATTTGCTACAATTTGCTATGGAATTGAGCATGGAATGGAATGAATGTATGTTCGGGTTGTCTCATTCCACGCTTGGACCATTGCCTGCATTGGACGAATTGCACTCACCAGCACAACTAGATAAAAAACTGGTCAAGTAAAAAAGGGTTAAAAAAGCATCTTTGGATCCAACCGAACTACCTGCCGCTGCTGCCTGTGCGTCTCCATGTGCATTTGGCTGCACTTCTCCACTCCATTGCCTGCATTCGCTTTGAGCACTTTGAGTTTGGAGTGAGGAATAGGCATAATAGGCAAGTTGGAACTATTCGAAGTGGTGGAGTTGCACAAGTTGCACTTAATTATTAGCGTCCTCTTCGCCGCAATCCACCGCGACACCTCCAACAATACAATCCGCGCCCCAACTCTAATCTCGAATCCTGCCGAAATCCCCAACCCAACAAGGCTCCTCCAAGGCACCCAAACTCAAGTCAGTCACATACTCGGATAGTCGGACAATCAGACGACTCAAAAGTTTAAAACTCAAATTGAAAAAGGGCTCAATTCTCCGAACTCAATCACAACGCTAAAGGTCACCTCCTCAACCGCAACCGCTACTACGACACGGTGTCCTTCCAAAACTTCAAATCACTAAACTCACCATCACCACAATCAGCAATATAAATCTCTCACCGCCAATCGTAAGTTTCGTTTCATTTCGTCTATTAACTTTTCAGCAACTTTTGATTCCACTTTTACTTTTTACTATTACTCTCACTTTCATTCATTCATTCATGCAAATCATGCACGAACGGCAAGCAGTATAATGTATAATGACACAGACCGAAACCGAAACCACCCAGGCCAGGTAGGAGTCATTCAATCAAATCAATTCCATCCTTCCGAATCAGATAGAATTTTCAACGTATAGTTACATGAACTCAGGTCAAGTTCAGCAGAGAACTCAGTCAAATACTCAGCTGAATTATTTTTTTATTCCCTATTTTAAGTAAAAACATGACATTCACCGATAAATTGAACTTTGACTTAACTGGTTTGAGTTATTCACAATAACCGTTTTGGAGATAAAAAATAGTCAATTATTCATCTTCATCAACTCTATTATGCAAGTAGAATCTGAAGCCTAAGACACAAGCATAGCGATAGGGATAAGGTGTTGGCTTCCCGGCCGGTTAACCATCGTGCCATACAGTGAAATGAAATTATTAGTGACTTCAATTCCAAAACCAAGTGGTCCAGCTAATTCATTAACAGTTAGTATTACTTTCAAATGAGTCCAGGCTACAGGCTACAGCATTTTGCAATTTTAAATACAATACAATTATTTTATTTAATTGAACCTTTAGTTAGACCAAATAGGAAAAGGAAACAACACACCCCACAATAAGACTAAGGATCCATGACACCTTATGACAAACTAATTAAAAGAGATTATGTAGAGGGTTTGAATTGAATTGAACACAAAAGTGACCGCTGTCAATTGTGTGCGTGTCCCTTCAGTCAGTCTGTCGAGGAGTTGCCAGTTCAGAATTGTTTAAATTCTTCAGTGTTTGAGTTCCTTTTTGCATGTGCATCTAATGAGGTTAACTATCCAATTCTCATTCATACAAACAATCTCATATTCATACGAAAGCAATTTGTTCTGCTCTTAGCTGCGGAATCAGGAATTTTACTTATTGTAGGCGTGACACTTTTGGATTACGGAGGAAATACTAAATTTTATTGACATGATTGAACTGAACTATGAGCTCGGTTGGTCGTATTCTTGTATTGTGCTTGTGTAGCCGACAGCCAGCGTTAGATAGGAATGGTTTCAAACTTTCTGTATACATTTTTCAATATTTCGATACAAACTAAATGTGGCAGGTATTAGTGAACAACATTAAGCCAACATAATTGGGGCAAATTTTACCTCTGACCTTGCAACCATTGAATTCTGTAGTGTATTAGTTTTTCTTAGGCTTTTGTATGAAGTTTTGCACATCAGAGATTCCGCCGGCAGGCTAGGCTAGGTTCTGTGTTCTGAGGTTTAGGATTAAATAGAATGGGTGCTCCGTGTTCTGCTGGGTGTTCCGTTATTAGAAACCTTCGGCCGCTTTTCTTTCAATCTTTCCAAGCACAAAAATCTAATGAAAAGGCATCCGAATTTACCGAATCATTGTCCAAACAAATTGATACATTTTGTGATTTAGTAAATTTAGCACAATTTTGGGCAATGGTAGGTAGCGCAGGTCTGCCTAAATTTTTAACTAATCATTCTCTCTGCTGGCAAAACTCCGAACTTATCGAAAGCAAAAAAGAACAATAGGAAACCACCTTGCGAAACATTACTAGAATTATTATGCGGGCATCCATTTTGTGAACTTTCGCCAAGACAAAAGTCAAAGCTCCGGATTGGAAGATTGAGTAGCCAAGAAAGCAACAAGAAAAACAGAATGCTTGAGTTCTAATCAGTACTGAGTACAGGGTTGCACGACAAGTTGTACTGTGCTGAGTAGTGAATAAGCGAAGAAATATAAAATAGTGGGTAGCTGTAGCTACCCACTATTACTATTACTGTTTGGCTAACTGCCTCCAACGTCTTTAATGCTATCCAATATATTGTATTGCTGCTAAACTAAGCTATCAAACAAGTGGCAGTTTGAGTTCCGTATTTGGGCTACCCAATAGTTGTAGCTGGCAGCTGGGTCCTAACCTAAATTAAATATTAGACGATTTCTTCTGGCTTTTGATGTAGAGTGCCAGAGTGTTGGGTGGAAGTGGAATGAAGTTTTATTGAAAGAAATGGAGACTGGTGACATGGCAAAGTGACACATCATCATTTTCCCTTGCAGCAATAATAACGACTACAAACATGTAATATTACGACTCCCCAGTTGCCAGTTTGAAGAGCGAGACTTTTCCTGGACCCTATCCTTGTTCCTCTATTGTACGTAATCTGTAGGCAAAACCTTCACGCCGAAAAGTCACGGATTAAGCATATTTATTCTTAGATTCGACTCACAACGTCTTAATCTGTTATCTAATCACAGCTTAGATTAAATCCCTCGGAATCCGTCTGTCCATCCTTTTTCATGTGAGTGCTTGCACATTTCCACACACGTTTACAGACACATTCTTCTAAAGATTGTCAAAAATACTTGCGTCAGGATATCATGCTCTACACATCGGTTACATCATAGGTCAATTGCACCCTCAGTCCTCATAAAATCATAAGTCTTAGCGCCGAGCAATGCCGGTGCCGTTACATTTTGGAATACAAAATTTTTGTTTACGTTTGCTTCGTAATTGTAATTTGCTGTCTTGTAGGTAAAGTAGGTATTGTTAAAGTTAAGAGAGGCACATTAAAGACAGAAGCACTTTAAATGTATGCGTATGTTATTTCTGCATGAGAGCTTGTTAATCTTAATGAGAAACTCTGGTTAATTAAAGTCCGGATTTGGATAGACGGGGAAGATTCCCTTTAATGGGTAATTTCTTCCACTGTATTAGTCTTCATAGTCAGGAACGGGGCATAGTTTGGCAATCAAGGTCTCCCTCTTCGACCCTCAGTTTATTTTTGGATAAATTCTGACGTAATGTTTAACTATAGTGTGTCTTGTTTTAACAAACAGTGCTAAAATGTCGGGCGATCACAACCAAGTAGAAGCCAATGGTTTAATCAATGGAACTGGGGATGATCCAAAAGCTAACTATCGTCCACCGGACATTGATGCGGTACAAACAATTTACAATTAAAACGTTTTCTTTCTCAATATTCATGTATTCCTTTACGAATTCGGATTCAAAAGCAGAAAGGTTTCAGTAGCAAGACAATAAGCACCATAACAATAATTTTGTTTCTCAATTCAGGATGTCAAAGAAATGGAGCGAAGAAAGCGAGTGGACACTATAATGAACAGCAAAATCTTTAAGGAAGAGTTGGAAAAGATTATTGAGCAGCAAATGAGAGAAGGTGGTCCTGGGACTGGGGCTCTTTTGCAGCAAATTTCTGACATTATGGGGGCAGCGACAAGTTGGCGCGGTAGTATGCTGTTTCGCGGCGGGTCATCGTGTGTGATTCCGATTAATGACATCCGTGGTGTGGACAACATCGCTTATGCTAAAGGCGAGAAGATGATGCGGTGCAAGTTAGCTGCACTCTACAGAATCATTGATTTGTATGGGTGGTCCCAAAATATCTACAACCACGTAACTCTACGCCTCAATCAAGAGTGTGACCATTTCTTGATTAACCCGTTTGGAATGCTATATAACGAAATAACCGCCAGCTCTCTCGTCAAGGTTGACGTACAGGTACTATTTTCATAATATTTTGTTCTTAATTCAGCAGTTCAAGATGGACTGAGATTGGTTAACCAGATGTGGTAGATATTTAATTTCGTTGATTAATACCAAGTTAGGTGCTCGAATATTTCTCGCGGTATACCACGAGCATTGACTTTCTTTACTGTGTAAATCCACTTTAATCCGCAAGGACGACTTTTAACTCCATGTTTTCCCCGATTTGATACAGGGAACGATTGTGGAAGCTGGGACCACAAACCTAGGAGTTAACATTGCGGGATTTACTCTTCATTCTGCAATACACGCGTCACGACCGGATATCAAATGCATTGTACATCTGCATCTCCCTTCAGTGGTCGCGGTAAGCTGAAATGCTGAAAAAGTTTTGCACTGGTTCTGAGGCACGCAGAGTATGAGTAGCATTTACTCAAAACTTGCTCGCGCTAAATAAGATACAAAATTACATTGTTGCTTTCATTTATCGATTTAAGATTTCCTGCCTAAAATGCGGTCTACTGCCCATTTCACAAGAAGCAGCTATTCTTGGTGATATTAGTTACCATGACTACAACGGAATTTTGGTTGACCCAGCTGAGAAAGACCTCATCATTCGGAATTTGGGTCCCTTTAATAAGGTACGACATAATTTTCTGTTTTGTGCTGTACAGATCTGTACAACATTTGATTTTTCCTATATCAGGTAATGATGTTGAGGAACCATGGAGTCGTTTGCTGTGGCGAAACTGTCGAAGAAGCCTTCTTGAACTCCTACTACACAGTTCTGGCATGTGAGAGCCAGGTTGGTAACGAATATCTTTACACATAAGTCCGCTAAATAGTACCAAATTACAATATGTAATATCTCAGCTTTTGGTAAAATGCTGCTAGTTCTAAAATTGAAAGAAATGTGTTCCAATATTTCTACGGTTGTCTGCAAATAGCAATATAAAACGCATCGTCATCGAACATTACCACTTGTCGTACCGCTCGTCAACTATTTGACTTTTTTATTTTACAGATCAAGGTAATGCCACTCGGACTGGATAATGTGATTCTGATGTCAGACGAGAGTCGGAGGAGAGCGTTTGAGGCAGCAAGGGCAGGAGGTGGTGGTGTCAACAGCCAAGAAGAAGGTGTGGTTTCCACTGAGACGAAACCATCCCATTCTCGCCCACCTAGAAAATGGAAATATGGTGAACAGGAGTTTGAAGCACTCATGAGAAGCTTGGACAATTCTGTGAGCTAATTAACAACCGTAATTGAATGTTCAATGTTTGGTGCATATAGTTCATATCTAAAAATCTTTGAAGGGCTACCGCACTGGTTACATGTATCGTCAGCCTTTAATTAGAAGTGACGTGCCGAGGCCTAAGTATGACGTGGAACTACCACCTGCCGTGTCATCATTGGGTTATTTACTGGAAGAGGAAGAGTTGTATGGAAACAAGTAAGAAACTAACTTTCTCACATTACCTTCATTCCCTTCATTCATCATTACCTCACCATTAACTCTACCTGATATTGTAAGTGGTTGCTCATTCAAATTATCTAATTTTAGCCCGAATTGGAAGAAGTTCATGGAAGGAAGACGTGGGTTTGAAAAAACTAGATGGTTGAACTCACCAAATGCGTACCAGAAGGTGGAGATTTTGGAGACAGGAACCCAGGATCCAAAAAAGATCACAAAGGTAAAACTTTAATGCACAAGTCACTACTTTTTAGTTTTTAAACACTAAATTCTACACCCTATTTACTCGTTTTCTTATCCCTTCCCTTGTTGAATTGGATTCGCTGTGGACTGAGAACTTCTAAGAATTGTTAGAGAAGTTCAAATGCGGTTAACGTTAGAACTGTCCGATTAAAAGAATCAATTGTCTGGAATTTGCTGAGCCTTTCAAAACTTAAATCAACTCAGGAGAATAAGCATGTAAATATCTTGATCTATTTAATGCTAAAGTTTGCTCCTGGATTTTGTTTTATAGCTTCACTAAACGGGATTTATTTGGATTCCTTGGTTTGTCTGAGCAATTCTCCATGCGATGATTTGGATATTGAAAGTGCTGTCATACCCATAACCGTAGTTCATTCTTTATAGTCGTCTTTATTAGTCGCTACCAGACCGAAGTGAAAAAAAAATGTCACGCTAACTTTGTTATTAAGGCATGCAACATCAGATCTTTAAATAACCACCTAATATGTCGTGCTGGTTTAGAAATCTATATCACTTTGTCATGTGTCAACAATAGCTAGTCGCAGTCTTTCCTCAGGAATATTAATTCTTGTGAAACGTTCTGCTTTCTTAACTTTTAGCTTGGTTTCTCTAAGCTGAAAATTATAAAGTGGCTTTAAGAAAGCGCGCACATAAATGTGCTTAGACAAATTGCTTTTTTTATGGTCAGTTTTTACCAACCGACTAAACAAACAATTTGTTTACTTACATTGGCGCTTGCGTTGAGCCCCTATCAAATATGTTAAGCAATATGTTATCTTTAAATCGATGGTAGAACAAAAACATGGAATTATTGCAATTTAGGAAATTCGAAACGAATTCGTTGATCTACGAATTACAAATAGGTTTTATTGAAATTGGTGTAGCAAGTAGTAAAGCATTTGCCATAACAGAGTTACCATAATTTTAGCGAGTTTGAAGCGAGCTCAGATGTGTATTTGCAAGCACCTCATTGGAATTCTCAGAAACAGATTGAGTGATGCGGTCAACTGAAGAGTACTGCAGATATTGAATTTAGATAGTGACTTTTGAAATGTGGATCTGGCTTGTCGCTGATGTCATAAAAGTACCAAATTGATATTTGAGACAGATCTGTATTTAGTGTTAGGTTATGTAATGTAGCATTGACAAATAATAACTTTTGCATCCCTGAATTGGCAATCCATACCCGCATATAAGGCGTTTACTCCTTTTTCTCGGTTCCTAAGTTATATATAGGCACCACCAACACTATAAGAGCATTTAAAGTTTACACGCTCAAGTGTTAAGTGTCTAGTTCCATGTTGATATTATTTTGGCATTCATTTTAGTTCTGAAAGCTGATTAATAATTATAAATTATAATATAGACTTCCCATTGCTTAAGTATGAGGAATCATCTACCCGCTAATGCCAATTTCCCCAACAACCAGCTCGTACAGCAGCAGTTCGTGTTGAATGTAAATGTCTTTGTACGTACTAAGTTTTGTAAATGTGGATTCTACATGTAATATTGCCATTCCAAAACTAATGCGTTTTGTACGAAGTTGATTTTGTGCAGAATAAAATGTGTTAGAATTAATTAGTGTCTTTCCAACGTGCGCACCTAACTTTCATTTTTGAGATATTGTAAACCCAGCATCCACCATGCCATGAATTTAGAATTTTTAAAAAAATCAATTTTTGTGAAGTCAATTCAAAAGTTGGACACATTCATTATATTGCAACCTCTAAATCGCCAAATACCTTTCAATGCATTATTCCGAATATCTCACTTGAATCGGTTGGTTTGTCGGAAGTCTTGATTAATATTATTCATCCGAGTGACGTTCACATTTTCTACATTTCAAGCATACGTAACTTTTCGGCGTGACATTCTTTTTCAAATATCGCAAAGCAAATTTAGTTGCAAGTACGCAAGTTCACATTTCTTTTTCATTATTTTTGGTGGTTGTACACTAGCTACGCTGGTAGTGAGTTGAGAAATTTACTTGTTCTCGAATCTCTACATTTTAGTTTTTACAAGAATCATCGGATAACTAAAGTTCGCTTTTGTTTTTCAGTGGGTGACTGACGGTTCTCCTACGCACAGTACTCCTGTAAAAATTGATGATTCATTGCAGTTCGTACCTAAGAATACTGATCCCAAAGAATTCAAGAATCTTCAAAAGCAAGTAAGGGCTTCGAATGGTTTACATTTTGTAAAATTCCGTACGTTTCATAACAAGAGATCTCCCTAATTTTACCACAGATAAAAGAAAACAGGCGAATTGGTGGAGTCTCAGCTGGACCACAGTCTCAAATATTGGAAGGAGTCACATGGGAGGAAGCTAGAAATGTAATTGTTTATAGATTTTACTACAGCACCCCTAGATTTTTCATTATTTAGTTCGCCTGACATTTTCGATATGCATATATTTGTAATACTTAATAGATTTATTGGTCTTAAATTATGCATTGTGTATCGGAAATGTGAAAGCGCCATGTTGAAGCATTTCAAAGTAGAGATCCGAGCGATTTCATTAAAATTGCTAATCAATTTTTAGGATCCCAATGCTGCTGGAGGAGATCATGTTATTCTTGTCGGAGCTGCCTCCAAAGGAATTATTCAACGCGACTTTCAGCATCACGCAACCGTTTATAAAAGTCCGTACAATGCTAAGAATCCATTCGGTTCAGTTACAAACGAGGAAATTGAAGACTATAAGAGGACTGTAGAAAGGAAAACCAGAGGTTCGCTCTTATACTATGCTCTAAATTTATATAAATAGGGTGAAGACGGGTACTCAGTTTTCTATTTGCGAACGTTGAATCCTTAAAGATAACCATAAGGTAGTGTTTTTGCTATGTAACAATGTTCAAGGAACAGGAAACTTCAAATCTAGCAGAAACAAAATTAATGATCCAGATTAAAAATGTCATTCTGTTCTGTAGGTGATGACGGATATGATGACTCGACTCCTGTGGTTTCTCCCGATGAGGACTCGAGAGATGGTAAGTTTTACGTGCTTAAAATCGCTGATAAGCAAAAATGCTTTGACTAGAAAGTTAGGAGAGTAAGTTATAGCCTATAGCCAAGGTTGAGGTAACTTTCTTTGCTGGTGATTTGGCACTACTTCGGCGAAGGGTTTCTTAATTACTTGGTTCATCTTTCTTGACAGCTGGGCGACCGCAAGTATTGCAGATAGAGACCAAACAAGTTCCGAAAGCCAGCAACCCAGAAGTGGTTCAGAGCGATGGTTAGCGACGCCCTATTAATATGAATTACACTCTTTCCGTTAAATGTGGAATTGTGTCCAGGTTCTCTAAGAATCAAATTGGGGGCTTAATTGGCTTAACTTGCACGAATCAATGATTGCTTACTCATCTTGATTCAGAGAATTTAGCTTCGCCTATGCCTTGTCTGCTTGTACTTCATGTTTCTTTTTTACTCTTGAAGTTTGAAATTGCTTCTGTTCCATCGCTGTTCTTTCTTTTTTCCGTTTCTGTTCCATCGCTTTATGTTCAAACCTTTGCCTAACCAGAGATGAGCCGAGCCAGGTTAAGGTTTATTCATTTATATTGCCAAGTGTCGCCTAAATCAAATTTGTGTTGCTGTTTCTGCGTGGAAGCATTGAATGCTACAGTGCTACGGTTTTTATCTTGTTCATCTCTGATTTTGATCGAATTCGATTTGCTGTTTATGGAAATTCTGTGAATGCTTGAATGTCGTAATGAGTGTAACAGTTGTTCATTGCGAAGCCAATGTTAAATTTGAATAATAGCAAAGCGTTGCCTTATTGACCTAATGCATGCTAAATTTCCAAGAATCTTTAAAACATTTCAGCACACGATTTGCCTGATCCGTATATAGCTCGGTCAAAATCCGCCCGGTTCCCAAAAGAGCGTAAGTCCATCCATTTCTTCTAAGAATCTGCTTATTAGTATTTTATGCGTTTCCTGAACTAAAATTCTTTCAAAGTCATTGTGTTTCCATCCACACTGAATCCTTCCAAGCGAGATTATCGATTCTTTCATTCATACTTCACTCAGACTTAAACTATCGGGGCGACCGAAGAGCTCACATATAGCTGAGTGCTGAACCAGGTTTAAGAAATTAATAATTGGCTCGAAGTTATATTCTCTGATAAATGAACATTTTAAGGGCGAGTGGTAGCCAATTGTTTGGAAAATCGTGCCACCGTAGCAACCTAATTTAGTTTTTGTTTACAAACGAGTGGCAAGGTGGTGCAGGTCACAGTGGCCTAGACAACGGTAGCTTATTTATTGTTATCCTATGTGCAGCTTACATAGTGGGTCCACTAGCTGATTT
>JAQGCM010002698.1:0-10616 GCA_034699705.1 Hymenaphorura dentifera
TTTCAAAATGCCACTGGTAATGGGCAATGGGATGAGGATGAGATTGACAGTGCGAAGGAGGGCAAAGTAAAAAAAAAAGAAGGAACGCTAGGGACTAAGGACTAGAAAAACAAATCCGACAAGTACCCGCAGAAGACATTCAATTCTAGCTATTTTCACTGCTCCAACTCCTCGCTACCCACCCTTCATTTGAAATGCTGACATTTGGAAACGACTCAGCTTTCGAACGTGTCGTGTCTTGTCTGGTCTAATGAAAAATATCTTGAATTCCAAAGAGTTTTCTTTTTTTAAACTTCAATTTTGTTCGATTTGAAATTGCTTACGTACGTACGTAGTACGTCGTGACCTCAAAATTGTGGCTTTTAGCATTACAGTTGCTCTTTTGGAAAATATACGCCAGGTTCAAATTCCAACTTGGCTCGGCTTGAATTCCGTACTACTTTCATTTTATTTTATTTTATGACTCTGCTGTGTAATAAGTTGGTGTTTGGTCAAATGGAATTGATTTAATCCAGAGAATAGTGTGCGAACGTTTTTCAGGTTGATTTTGGAGTGTTCTGGTGACTAAATTGGCTTAAGGTCCGAAAAGGCCGAGATGACATGACTTGTGTGTGTGTCACTTAACCGCTTAATTGGAAAATATAAAAATGTCATTTCTGTAGAGTTTTTCTTCGCCGAGTTCAGGCCCTCTTCTCAGGTCTACGCAGTGATCCGAGCATCCAACATCCAACTAGCGTCATTTAACCTTTATTGATCTCTCAAATCATGTCAAAGCTCAATCTCAGATGAATGAGAGGAAATAAGGTTATCATAAATGTGACTTTTCTCTTGCTGCTTTCCCCAGCCAATTTCCTCGGCATAGGCCGGGCCAGGCTGGGCTGGGCTAGTCATAGTCATGACATTGCACTGCACTGCTGCGCAACACAATGGAATTAATGTTTCTTATCACGATTTTGATTACTAGCGTGATATTCCAAAGTATCTCGTTGATTACTCTTCGGGATTGAAATTGCGAAATGGGAAAAAAAATTCGAATCGTCCTCGAAATAAGCAATATCTTACTTTTCATTTCGCTCTCGGATCTGCCTTTTTCATATAATTAAATTTGCATCCAATCTCATTTCATTTTCTGAGCCAATTTATTCCTCTAGGTTCGGAATACACCTAGAATTCTTAATATTAAATTCTCGGTGGAATTAATAATTGTATTGAAATTCGACGAGTCGAGTAAAAAGCTTTGCCTATCAATGCGCTGTTTGTTTCTTTCAAGTAAATTATCCTTTTTGGTATTCTGTGCGGTGTTATTTATTAGATTTGAGTCATTTCAGATTGGTTTCTTCCACACCAACAAGAATTTTAATCTGAATTTCAAAATGCTAGAACTATATGAGAATATGGGAACTATTCTGCTTCGTCGTACTATTCTAACATAATTTAATACCCCTGTGACGTGTTTTTACCTTGTTGTTGTAACCAAGTGTAATGTTCAATGGCATGACCACAAAACTTTACCTCCGTGCAAGTGGGTGCGTATTTTGCGGTAGCTCAAATTGGCTTATTCACACTTGCAGACTGAACGACCACAGTGTGGTGTGGTGGTACGATTTAGTCTTTTGCTTGGAATGATTTTTATCATATTCGCTTATATTTTTGTATAAAGTCAAACATGTGGGTGACGATTGTAGTCGGCGAAGACAAATTCTCGATTCACTGAGTTTTAAGGAGATCGGTAGGAGTGAGCAACGACACACTCCTTGCGTGGTCGATTGTTATTGTACCGAATGTGGAGAAGAGGATTTGCGCTTCGTAAATAAGTGCAAAAAGTCGAGGTGTTTTTCTTTAGGAGTTTGGGAAAACTTACGTCATACTAGTACATTCGCATTTATTATAGTTGCAATCCCATCATCGTAGGATTATCGTTTGTTTCGTATTCGTAAAATGTGCCTTAGCTCTTAAATTTGTTCACTTTAATTGAAACCCTTCAAGCTCAAAGAATACTATTGAATGGGTATTTTCCCAATATTTTTCAACCTTCAGGGGAATTAGTCTGAAAATCTGAAGATTTCATAATAATTCCAAAAATTAAGGTTCGTGTTCTAGTAGTGTCTTCGTGAGGAGCATCCAAACCTCAGTTCTGTCCTGTCCCTTTGCTAGTAATTAAGAGATTAGCAACAGCTGACTAATTTTAATTTCAATTCTATTGTTTCCAATCAGAATTTTGTGTAGTTCTTGCTTACTATTAAAAAATTCGGACGACTGATTTGAAATAACTTTCATGACTTCTCCAAGAGTTGAGGAGGACTGGCAGAATCCCCGGCGTCATATGTCACGACATGACTATACCCACCGGAATAATCTATTTAAGCCCGTACGACCACAGAAACCGCTACGCGTTCTCCACAAATCCGCTAATGCGAAAATGAGCCTTCTCATAAATAATTTTGTCCAGTCCTTGCTCCTCGCTCGCTCTCAGAGAATGTTGATATTGCATTGTCCTACAGAAAGAACCAAACACGAAATTCATGTTATTAAACTCAAAAAAAGTCTTGAAATAGGAAATGTATGTCCTTTGAGGAATCCTATTCTTAACCAAAATCACTGACTAGTTGTATTGTGCACTTGGAAGACGATGTATTTACTAAAAATGCTGGCGCGACGGACAGTATGAACACTTAAGGGCACTTTACGTCTGTCTCTAACTCGTTTATTTAATAGACACAAGAGTTCACGAAAGTTCACATGAACAGAACAACAAGAAAATGTTCACGTTTTTGAAGGAAGACGGCCATGTTGTATTTACATTGTTGTTGGTGCTGAATATAATCGTTTTATTTATTCATGTAGAAAGCTGGAGCATTTTCCGTATACTCCATAGTTCCACCATTTGCTTTTGGGCAATTTGGACAAAAACACATCATCTTCATGGGATCTGAAGTGGAAGATTACATAAGTTGTTGTACGTTGTCAGGGATCTGGGCAGCCAGCCCTAAAAAATAAGAGCGAATATTAGGAGTATTTTTCCATCTCCTGCTCCTTCAAGCTTCTTCCGAATGAACAATATCAAAATTAAGATAGATCATTTTTTAAATGTACATACATAGGTGCACTCTGCAGCATGCGTTGCGTATGTGGTTAAGATAAACACGCATTAAGAATATCTTTTGATCTCCACTGGATGCGAATTTGCTTCCTCGAGATAAAAGGAAAAAAGACGGACAGTTTGCGCTGGGTAGGGTGATACGTAAAAACACTAAAGTGAGCTAGCTTAATGCTTACGTACGACTGCCTTCTTGTTGTCTATCTTAATCAAATGCGGTCTTAGTTTTTTTCCAAAAAGGAAAATCCTTAGCCATCCAAAAAGCATAATGTAAATTTCATTTCTGCGTTGGTTTGCATTGTTGAGTCATCAAACGCAATACCTTTCTTTTCGTCGTTTGTATGAAGACAGACCAAGTGAAAGCTAGCTTTCCTTCTAATGTTCTAATCCAGGACATGTTTTTTTTTATCTGTATAGTTAGTAACTCTAGACTCACTTTGGTGGTCTGTCTTGTTGTCTAGAAGATGATTCAGGATTTCTATTCCGACTTGAGTGGGTGTGAAGTTCTAAGAGTTGGCTAAGTAGATCGGTCGCCGACCAACCCCCGTCAGGTTATTTGATATGATTCAAAAGGTTTGGTTTTCTAAGACGCATTTGGAAGACTAATGAAATAATATTAGAGCCCATATTTTGTCCAAAGATTCCATTCGACTTTGTGCGTACAAAACGGAAGAGCCCCTAGCTGGAAGAATAAATCTGTCCTAATTCCACCATTGTCAACAAAATTTAGTAGTGGGTTGGGTATGGTGTGGTAGGCGTGAATAGAAGTTCTTGTTCAAATTGGATTTCAAGGGTTTTGCTATGAAAACTGCCTCCGGTATCTGTCGGGCCCAACGTGTCCCTCCATTGCATTGTACACTCAGTTATCTGACAATTATTGTCCTTTTCGAGAGAAATTCGGGCTCCTGAATATAATGGGATAGAGCCAAATTCGATTTCTAAGCAATGCAAAAACTTTATGACTTCCATCCATGCTATTATGATTTCATAGCATCTGATTCAATTGTGCCGAACAGTTCGGTTGACTCAACACCAAGCACCACCTCTTCTGTTTTCAAAGACTTGGCTTTGGCTTCCATGTCCTACTTTACTACTTAGCATTCATATCACAGTATTATTAGTTGTCGCGTAAACAAATGAACGAAAATTTGAGTAATGTGGAGTAGTAGTCCCTTGTAAACATCTATGCCAGCGACTCAGCTGTTCTTTGTATATATTTTGCATAGTGCAAAATTGTAGTGTCGCTGGGGCTGGAGCTGGATAGGCTGAAGCTGGAAAGCTCAGTTCCATCATGGTTTTGGTGACGCATGCTACGAGTTATAAAAGTGCCAATTTAGCAAAATCCGTGATTGTCGAGTTGAAAGCTTTTAATTAGATTGATGCGTCGACTTTAAAAGCCCCTAGGTTTCGGAAACCTTAAACGTGACGATCGTTTATTCTGAAGTCCTGGTGTCGTAAATGTGTTTAATCAGTTCAATGAAAGTGAAAAGGTTTCGAGTTTGCCTCATGCATTCAAAATATTCGCCCTAGATCAGCATAATCGTTTGAAGAACTCTCGGCAAACTAATTAGCAGCAGAAATCTGGAGAACCTGACTCCATTATCCAGATCATCAGTGTGTATGCAAAACTTGTTGTGTAGCTCCACCGACCAACAAAATAAGACAGGAGAGAAGAGTCGTACCCGTGCCCTCATGCCTGGAGATTACAATTTGCCATGCTTTCAAGGTTTATCCACAAAATCGTCCATTTTGGTTTGAAGGAGTCACAATACATACCTTCATTCACCTACAGTACATTTTAGATTAGGCAATCACACAATCACCCAATCCAAAACTGACTTTTAATTTTGAAATTACGGACCCTCTGCTTTGAATTTTATATTTTATTGAGGTTAAATTACAAAGGTTTTAGAAATTCATGAACGAGACTTAAGTTTTATCTGCATCATACATGATGACCTGAATTTATTACCCGGGCAAAAAAACGGCATCTTGTACTAGTCTGGTTTGAAGTGTCATTCAATCATGCTCTGAGTGGGTAGTCTTTGATGGAGTCAAGGAGACGTTGATATATTTTGTGATTGTAAAGTGTCACGGAAAGAGTCTGAAAAACTAATGGGCAGCAACTTTAGCCTCATCCTCATGCACCCTGCTTAATTTATAAAACAATAGATCATATTTCATTCCGACGAATTCCCCGCTTATCGCAATATCCACAGGGCCAAATACTAAATATGAGCACGCTCATTTTTTGTATTAAGTATTGTTGGGGCACGGATCCTCGATCCTCAAACTGGAAGTCTTGGTGGCATCAGTTATAGCTTACGACTCAAACTAGTCTCTTTCTATGATTTATTCAATGCTCGGAACATTAGTTTTTGATCAGTGACTAAGCACACTGAAGTCCAGGAAGGATCCTGCAAAATGAATGACACGATCGAGCGGAAAAGTACTCAATTTATTTTTCCAAGTAAACGTAGCTTAGTAGATTCTCGATTTCCACCAAACCCCGAAACAGCCAAAAAAAATAATGCCAAATTCTTCACCAATATTCCTGACTTTCTCGTCATTTGCAATAAAATCCCAAAATAAAATGTATAAGACTCAGTCAATGAATTATTGCGAAATGGACTGGAAATCATATTGTCGGCTTACGAACTGATGTAATGTCATCCAGATAATCATTCCCATTTTTCCCATTCAATAATTACGACGAAGAGCAGCGCTCAAACGATGCACAGTGTGGACTTGGAGTCCACACTGCATCGGTTGGTGGGCTGCTGGCGTCGTGAAATCGCCAAAGAAGTGACGTTAGGCTAAATAATGCATTGAAATGCTAAATACGGAGCTCGAGAGAAAAGTCGTAAAAAGAAAGCAGATTCTGATCAGAAGCGCAACCAGAAATATTAGACTAAAATTTAGCGTCTCTTTTCAGGATATTACTTAGCGAGAACCATCCGCCTGTGAAGAAATAAATCTTGAGTCTGTATCACTATCACTGTAGTATTTTCCATTGAGTCCTCAAATACTGAGAGTCTGAATTTTGGATGAGAAATTCTAACCCTGGTTTACTATTTCCAGAGTCTACCATCTCGTTCATTCATTCGTAGCGCAAAACTCAGTGCGATGCGAGCACCCTGCTTGATATTCGTATTCCACATTGGAATTGGCTTCCGAATAAATTGGGGAGATGGGCACGCCCATTCATGCATTTGGTTCGCTGCGGTGCGGTGCGGTGTTTGTATCAAATTCCCTTGAAATTCAAATTCAGAATATTTCACACTCTGCCGAGTAAAGGTAAAGGTTAAAGTGGCAAACGAGATTGAGTTTTTGCATTCTTCGACATTGAAATGCACTATAGAGACGAAAGTATTCCAAAAACTTTATGTAATCAAATCCATGCAATGCAATTCAATGCAATGCTGGGCGCGGCTAACGTTTTTGTAAATTGGCGAGCTGTCACCTCGGCCAGACTGTTGCATAATGTCCAAGAAATAATTTTTATCGGTTCATTGCATGTAGCGCGATCCAGATTTACCTACTTAGCTTCCCAGGCTACTTCCATCCATCCAGCCCACTTTTTAACTATAGGACATGCCAAACTGCAATCTGTTAATGAGTGGAAGTCATTTAAATGGAAACTTCCAATCTAGTCGTTAATTCACAAACCTTCTGTTACACGGGAGCGGCAATTTGCCGATGCCGTTTTTCGGAGTTTCTGGCTAGATTTTGTAGTATGAAGAAAAGCTTTTATTACCCTAGGGAAAGTTGGTGCCCTAATAACTTTTCTCTCTCGTGTTGGATTAAGGTTTTGCACAAGTTTTAGCATTTTATATTAGCATGATGGAGTAAATACGGTGTCAATTCTTCCATCGAACTTTGCACTCGGATAGACACGACGGAAGTACGAACGAAACGAACTGAGTAGCAAAGCATACATATGGGGAAACATCCTATCAAATACCCACCAAAAAGCATACGGGCTCGGGCTGCATTTAATATGGTCGTAGTCCTGCATCTTTATACTTTATAACTTCCGAGACCAAAATTGTTCCATGGGGTAAAATCAATTTGCATATTCAAAAATATTGGTCACAGATGCGGAGATGCGTAGAACGCTGCAAGAATGCCTTAGCCTCAGAAATAAAAAGTATGACAAAATAAGTTGGGCTTGCTGCAATGTAAAGTACCACGCCAAGCCAAAGCGTTTGTTGAAAGAATTTCTGGAAAGAGGAGGCGGGTCGGTTCGGACGGACTACCCGGCGAGTTCTAAAGATTCACTTTACTACACAAAAGAAAGTTTTCAGATATTGGAGATCGCCTTATGGAATATTTGTCCGGTTTTTGAATAGAATCGAATTCACTCTCCACTTCACTTCTTGACATTCTATGCTTTTTATTAAATGCTGCAGCCGCACCTAAGGCACTTTTTGAAAAGTGTACGCTGATGGAATTTATGATAAAGTGAAATGAAATATTTTCAACTATTTACAAAATGGCCGCGCTTTAGGCTTCTGGGCTTACAAATCTAGGTTGAGCTTTGTCCTCAATCCGCATGCATGCTTCTGAGACTTTGTACCCAAAATTTTGAAGAGTATATTACACAGTAGAGCAAGAGGCGACATGATAAACCGATTTTATGAAAGAACCTGTCCATGAAAGAACCCGAAACCTCAAATCCGGTTTCGGGTTCTTTCTCAAAATTAATTTTCTCTTTATGTGAAAGCAACGCAATAATTTTTCAACATTGCACTACTAGTTTGTCGTCTTGTTTTGATACTTTAAACTACTTTAGTATCAATTTTAGCACCTAGTGCAAATAATAGTAGAAAAACCAACGTCAAATAAATTACATTGAAATGGACTGGTCTAATATATAACTTTTTTAATTCAATTTCAGACGGAGAAAGGGGGAATTTTGGGCCATGGAGCGTTTGCAAAGATATTGGTTACGGCCGTCAACAATGCGGGAACCATTTACCTACCTTCAAACCCAGCTGTAAGTCAATTATTCTCTCAACAGATTTCCATATTCGAGCTTCGTGCTGATTTAGGTCCTCTTCCCAATTCCCAAATAATCGCATGTAAACTAGTCTAATCCCATTAGTTCTACTTATTTCATACAAATCCCTTGTAATCATTTTTGGTCAATTGGCACCTAGTAGTACTGGCATTGAAAACATTTGCACTAGCATATCAGACACGCACAAAAGGCGAAAAAACTTTTCCATCTTTTTGAAGTATTTTGCTCCGAAACACTTTTGTTAAACTTTCAAAGGGTTGATTTGCTCAGATCAAACAAAAAGAAAGCAAAGGCAGTGCAGTGCATTCGTTGCATGACACTGGATCTCTTCCAGTAGTCTTGCTCCTAATTTAATTAAAGGCGTATTCAGAATAAATACGTGTGCAAGGGTAGAGTTGAAGATTACACAAATGTGAATTGACACCACCGGGCCGTTGTTCACGCTAGAGCGTAATTCTGGCACTTTTGAATTCTTCCCATCAAGACTTTATTTTAAGTAGTGCTGTTGCTTGAACGGCATGGAGTTTTGCCTACTAGTCAAGTCACAAGTCGTCAAAGAAAGTTATGAGAGAGACTCATCTTTTTTTATGTTCAACTAAAAGGAGTTTTGCTTGAGTAGGTTGGCGTTGGCTAGGTTGGATAGAGTTTCATTGGCAGAAGAATCTTACATATATGAAATAAGAGAAAGTCGGTTTCATGAATCCCATCAGCATGGATGAGTGAGAATGTGAGAAGTTGAAGTTGGTTTGGTTGGTTGGTCGTTTTGGCGTCGACTGAATGAATATATCCGATCCTCAATCCCCAAGACTTGTTGCTGTCGGTCTTCTCTTAACACAATAAGGACTCCGTTCGTCTTTCTTGACTGACAGCTTTCTTCATTTTCACTCCTCCACAGAGTGGAGAAAGTGGATAGGAAAGTCCACATGCATCCTTCACAGAAATATTGGTTTCTGCTATGAAAAAAAAATTTCCTCTAATTGCAAATTTGGAAACCAATTAGTTGAACTTGGAAACAAAAGAAATGATGGTGAACGAATGTAAATTGTTTGCAAATTTGCAAAACTTTTGACTTTGACCCAATTTGGATTTCTGAGTACCACACGTTGCCTTTTTTATATGGTGGCGTCATTGCCGAATTTTTTGGGCAGGAATTCATGCTACCGTGCCTACGAGGATGGGAAAAGCAAAATTGAGGTTGTACAATTCGTTTAAAAAGAATGAGGATTTGTGATACGAGCTTGAGAATTCTGGGAATTCCTTCGAGCTTAAAATCCAAGCCAAGCTTAAAATCCAGCAGAAGCAATCCATTTGTTTTCTAGTAAAGAGCTAGCATGCTAATTTATTTTGGCTCTCTCTCAGACAACTTTCACAATTTCGTCATACAGCATCTGAGCTTGAGCCTGAGCCTGAGCCCAGTCATGTGTCAGGCATCTCCATGTGCACTCATAAACAAGTGCACATGGAGTCTCCTGATATTTGCATGTTATGAGAATTCCACTAACGTCGCGTCGCGAGTCAAACATTTTTCATATTGCGACATTTTTCAAGATTTTATTTTCATATTCTATGTCCTGGGTAATAGTAAAGAATCTCCAATTTTGGATTGCGATTAAGCGCATTCCAGAGAGGCGATGGCCCCGAGGAAAATGGCTAACCCGAGATTCCTCAAATCACATAATTTTATTGGTCCATTTCATGGGTTAATGCGAGAAAAAGTTTTTGTTTGGACTTGCAAAACTTTTTTTTTGTCCTTTCAGTATCAAAAAATACTGCAAATTGTTTTACTGTAGACCGCGACCGCACCTACGTACGAACGTATTCACTTATTAATCCTTTATAAAAAAGGCGTAGGGGAGGTAAATGAATCTCAAAGTTCTCATTCCCTTGCCTTGCCAGGAATTCAAGAGTTTTACTACGAAAAGCGCCTGAAGCTTTTGGTTTTCCGGGTTCTGTTTCAGTTTCATTTCCGAATTCTAATATTGTTACAAGATAAGTTGGCGCAATTTAAAAAAAGGAGGAAAGACAAGAGTGGAATTTTTTAACAAGGTTTCATTTTGTGTTTAAAAAAAGTGTGTGTGTACGGTTGATGTGGTGTTCGCTTCCGAGTGTCTGGTTGTAGTGTAGTGTTGTAGTGTAGCATTGCGGCTCTCGATTATTCTACTTTTCCAGAGCAAGAGTATTCTCTGAGCATGTAAGGAGGAAGGAACATTCTAGGTATCGATCTTCCGACGGTGACGACCAGAATGAAATTCTTCTTGAACCAGAGAATCATCTCATGTCTAGAGTGAAAGGAACCGTGGAGAAAAAGACAACGACTGTTTCTCCCATCACAAATAGACCCGACAATTTTTTTTTCAAATTACTTTTTTCACACGATCTTCCCAAAATCTGAGTCCTGATCTGACGGGCTACTGAACTGTGGAGCGCCCAATGTACACAAGACAAATTAGCCGCCGCAGGAGCAAGCATCCGTGTGGAATTTTGTCCACATGCATG
>JAQGCM010002699.1:0-10616 GCA_034699705.1 Hymenaphorura dentifera
GACCTCTTGATATTTGTTTACAAATATTTTGTAAACAAGTTTGAGGTTGGGCGTTCTTCGTCGGAGGCGCATAATTTTTGTTCTGGTTGTCAACCAAGCTCAAAATCAACAATCGGTCCCATGACTCCCATTTAGGTACTTTTGGTTTCTCTCATGCCAAAACTTCTATTGAACCCACCGTGAATACGCTAACAAATATACAGCGTGAGTCAAAAAGAACGCAACCTATTTGTATAACAAATAACGTACGTTGCTCCGGCTAAACTAAGTTAGTGTAACTCATAATTTTAAGTATTTTTTCTTGTTAACGGTAAGGGAAGTTAGGTTAGTTTGTTGTCTCCATTTTTTGTGTAGTCAGTATTCTAATTTGGGTGATAGTTGTTATCATATTTCTACTATTTTTATAGACTTTAAGTGAGTTGCTGTGGATTTTTTTTGCAAATTTGTTGTTAATGTTTAGTGAAGATGTCTAGATTTGATTTTCCAAAAGCTGTTTTGGAGGTTTAAGTGAAATTCTATTGATTTGTTTTCCAAAATGTTGTTCTAGAGTTTAAGTGAGATTCTATAGATGTGTTTAAAGCTGTGATTTTGTCATTTTCTTAACTTAGAATAAGACCCTAGATATAAGTAACCTTTTTGTGTCTGGTAAGTCTGGTTTCGAAACTTTTATTTTCATTACAAGTACAACAGAGTATGTTGGTGCGGAATGCGATGCATGATACAAATGTGAAAAGGAAAAAGTAGGAAGTCGTAATCTCGAATAATTGCTTGTTTTTGTTTAGTCCATTTCGAATTAAATGAGAGTAAGAAAGAAATGCTTTTTCAATGCTCGTTCAAATTTATTAAATCAAATTCAGTACTAAGAATGTCACTAATAGATTTCGGCAAGCAGGCAAAAATCTAAAAAATTGAATGAATGCACTTAAAACAACGGCAAATTTGATAAATATCATAAATTTAGCTATTTCAATGCTCTACTTCTAAAGTTTCCAAGTTTTCTACATCGCCATCCGCAATTAAAATTTCTCGTTGGTATCTATTGTCGGCTCTCATTTGAATTGCTATCATCTTCGTCAACAGCCTGGCCCTGCTTCTTCTGCTGACTACGGAAGCTGCACTTCTTGAGCTCTTGGAAATCTTCAATGATTTGCTTGCTGAGGTCCTGGACGATTGGTCTGAGAATATTAGCGATGGAGCTTGGGGCAGACCTTTCCACAGCATCAACCACATTCTGAACAAATTGTTCTCCATGGTTTTTGGTCTTCCTGATTGCTTGTCGGACTTCCTCTGAGATTTGAGAAGCAGCAATTTGGCGGGCAGCTTCCGAGAGATGATAATCAGCGTGAAGGACAAAGTATGCAACTTTCAAAACAGAATTTGGCAGAACGGTATCCAATTCGTCGTCGGAATCACCGGATGGTTGGGACCGAAGGTATGGGATTTTATCTTCTTCTGATTCAGCAGAGTCGGCCATAGCGAATTCGAGTCCGTTTTCGATTTCAGCATGATTGTAACCACGAGTGGATGGGGAACAGCAATCGCTTCTCTTGCAAATTGGGTTCATGACGTAGACGATACCCTTGACGATGAGAGGTTTAGCAGCATTGCTCAGCTTCTTTAACATTCTTCCTCCTGGAAGAAGTGCAATCGCTTCTGACACCTCGTTCGCAACGGATTTTGCAACTTTTTGGGCGTTGTCTTGTTCCAAGTACTTTTCCATTTGAGCAACAGCCTTATCCGAAACTTGGTTAGCTTGTTGGTGGCGTTTGTTGGAATCCCAGTTGTATGGCTTTAAAAGAATGTTTCTTATTATAATCTCGCATTCTGGCAAATATTTTATCAAAATTTTAATAATTTCAATACCTTCAAAATGACGTTGACGATATTGAAGACAACCTTTCGGACAGCAGCTACGACTTCATCGGCACCGGCTGAAGAACCGTTTCCTTCCTCATTGCTTTGGCTTCCGGAATACTTTGGAGACCTTGAATTGTACCCAGCATCGTTTTGGCATTGTTCATTTTCTTGTCTAACTTGTTTCTTCAGTTGGGGATCAATTTTGCATTGGCCTTCTTCCTTTTGGGTGCTCAAGCCTTGTTGTAAAGCATAGCTCGCGACGAGGGCTGAGCCAGAACTGAGTGGGCAATTTGAGGGTGATTTCATTTCTCCAGATTTTTCTCCGTTAAAGTCACCGCAAAGACCGCAAGTACGATTTCTGAGAGAGTTGGAGCCAAAGACAACAACATATTTGGAGTTGGTAGCGACGTCCAAGGATTTGCTGAAGACTTGAATTCCACCGTCAGCCATTTGTTCAATTCGAGCAATAACCTTTCCGGATTGTTTGGAACGGATGACTCTTGGCAAGGATTCGACACGTTTGTCGTTGATTTCGACTTGAAGCTTAGCACTTCCGAGGGCTCCTGGACGCTGGGTTCTGTCTGGTGGTGAAAGCTCAATCTTAGTTTTGGCTTCTAGAAGAATGACAACCTTCTTTTTGTTTGAAGCAACATCCTGAACCAACACAGATAATTGTTGACGGCCGGAGCAGTCTTGGGCCAAAACATGGTAGCAGTTTTGAGCAGCCTCTTGGGAGAATCGGTAAGTCACGTTGTCGAAAGTATTGACATAGTTGCTTTCAATTGAGCAGGACGCTGCAAATTGAATTACGAAAAGAATCATTACATTAATTGTGCTTTGAAATTGCAATTTGTGTAAATACATTTACGTCGCATTATTAAGAAACTTACGGTCAGATTCGGAACGAAGTGTACGGTCTCTGATATTGTTGGCCAAGCTTTGAGTTGCAGTGAGTGGTAAGACATACCGGATAGCCCGATTGGTCCTGATGCTCTTGAATGACAATTTAGAGTGTGGTTTGGTGACGTGAACGTCGAGGAATTCCTTGTTGGGGGAAAGATGGAACTCAACTCTGAGCTTCTTGTCTCCGACACCTTGGTGGAAGCGGTCAGTTGACAGGTATGGATAGAGCAACGCCTTGGCGAAATCTTCGACATCGTCGGTGCGGTTAACGAATTGTTGGGGCATTTCAGTGTACTATAAGGAAAAAGAATACAAGCTGGAGAATTGAAAGTTTCAAAATTCAAAATAAGACCTTACGGTGATCTTGAGATCTCCGTTGTTCAAAGCGGCGGCTTGGTGCTCAGCAACCCACATACAAACTGGAGAAACGTTGAATCCCTTCTGTTCGTCCTGTGCACATTTCTGGGCCTGACGGGATTTGCTTTGGGCATATTGGGTCATTTGTGGTCCACGTTCAAGTTTGCCTTGCATTTTGATTTCGTATGGCATTCTGGTACAGCTTCGTCCGAATTGAAGCTCAGCTAGAAATATCCAGAGAAACGAATTCAAAATACGCCCAAATTCTTCAAAAAAAAACTAAAGTAGAAGTCTCACCCTTAATTTTTACGATCAAGTCTTCCGAGAGAAGCTTCTTGCGGAGGACCAAAAGTTCGCCACGGTTTGCCCACTTCGGTGCATCGTATTCTCCCTCGAATTCAGCACAACCGTCAGGTTGAGTTTTGGTATTTGGGGAAGCAACAATGGCCTCTCTCAAAGCCTGGAGTGCCTTTGAGCTTTGAGGAAGAGACGCACCAGCTTGATTGGCTGCATCACCTGAAGCCACACGGATGTAAACGCGACCAGACGATTTTGAGAATTGGGCCAAATATTGTACAGTCGATGGCGATCCCTTTTGCAGAATCTGTTGAATCTGTCCTTGTCCGCCTTGGACTGGACGAATTGGAGTGCGTTTTCCAATAATGGCAACGGCAATAACCAGACCATTCTTGGAGAAGTCCTCGGCAGAATCAGTGGCGGCAGATGAAGAACCAGATCCATTTTGTTGTTTGCGTCTTCGTTGTTTGCTTGAAGAGGATTGGTTGTCTTGTTCGTTGGACTTTTGTTGTTGGGATGAGCTGTCCTGTGCAGATTCGGAGCTTGAACTTTCTTCAGTTGATTGTGAAGAAGCAGACGAAGAATCTTGCCAGAGACTCTTAGCGCTGGCACTCTCCTGGCGTTCTGGAAAAGCAATAAGTTTTAGTGAAGTGACCCTCCTAATAATTGCAACATCAATTAATTTTTTCAACTTACTCGCAGCGATAACAAAAGCAAGGGTCTTTGTCTCCGATTTGGAAATGTCAAGAATAAGTTTACGCTCAACATAGCGGACTTGGCTTCCGCCCAACCATCCCAAGTTGAAGAAACAAGTTGGAGTATGGAATCTTTGCCAGAATTTGATCCATCCGGACTGTCCTTCATTTTGCTCCTGGTACTCAGACTCCTCTTGAGCTTCGAATGCGAATCCAAGGGCGCTTTTGCCGAAAGTGGCTTGTCTCTTGTGTGGTGTGTCGGCATTAGCGGTATGAACAATCGCCATTTGTCCACCCTCCTTGTGAGTTGTTGGCCAGAGAGAATCAGTAATAATGGCGGTGTAGGGCTTTTGGTGGAATGTTGCAAGAGGAATTGGACCGCTTGGTGAGCCATCGGTGATTTGAGATGGAGTTATAGCCACGACAATCTGACCTTGTGGGGCTTTACGAATCAACGCTCTGAATGGTGCCTCGATGACAAAGTGACGTTGAATTCCGGATTGATATTTCTTCCCTGCACATATTTTTGTATAATTATTATAACATTTAAATTAATTCATCAAAAATATAGTTTTTTTTCTCCAAGCTATTTACCTGTGAAAGGAACTTTGAAACTGAGCCTGGCGTGGGTCTTGTAAGCGTAGACTGGGTGGAATTGAGCTTGGATTTGGACATCCTTCCAACCATTTTCCGCCACCAACTTAACGTTACCCCGGAGGGAGACATGAACAGGCATGCGGAAGTAGTAGGTCACAGGGATTCCGAGTCCGGTTGGCATTTCGAATACATGTTCGGCAGCATGGAAGGTCTTTTGATAATTGATTTGCACTCCAGTGCTCATCAATTTGGGGAGGGCATTTTGCTTGGCCTCTGTGTCAAGAAACAAATTGTTCATCAATTTAAAAAAAACTACGGAATTAGGACTGCTCATTTGAGTAGTTGAAACTGAAGCTTACGTTTGATCATGTTGTCAATGCTTTCTTCGTTGACAGAGAAAAGTCGTTGCATTTCATTACGGATCTTGATATCAATGGATCCTTCAATGTCTTCCTCTTGGGCACGACGCTGAATTCCTAGCATTTGGTGAATCTGCGAAAATGTTCAAAATTTCGAAGACTATGAAAGTCAGAAATTAAGAAAAGAGTACAACTGAAAGGAACATCATTTTACCAGTTCCAAGTCTTTGTGGGCCTGTTGGTCTTGGTCTTGGTCCTGTTCTTGGCTTTGAGACGATTTTCTTTGTTGCTGGTATTGGGACAAAGCATATGATGCAAGTTTCTGGAAGGTGTGTCCGTAAGCACTGAGTTGCAGAGGTGTTTGTCCGAATCCGCCATTTGCGTATTGAACATGATTTCTATAGTAAACGTGGTTGGGGACATTGGAGTCTTTGGATCCAAAGTATGCGAATTGATGGAAGACAGCACTTTGCAAATGTTCGACGAAACCGGTATGGAATGTATTGCGGGACTTGGCGTAGCCGGGAGTGATTGGTTTTGCAAGGGCAAGAACGGCACGAGCTTTTCTATTCCTAAAATAGAATTTGGAAAATCGGGTATTATAAAAAATTCCCAATGGCCTGGATATGCTTTCTAAACGTTTTCTGGAAAATGCTTACATTGAGAAGAGTTGTCCGGCTGCACCAGATTGAGCCTCCTTCGCCAAGCTCTTGAGAGAACTGTAGATGTAAGAATGAACCTCTTGGGATGATTCGAACCATGTGGCGTAGGCTAATTGTTGCCAAATCGTGACATCAGCAGTAGTGGTGTACAAAAGAAGAGAAATGGCAGCCATTCGAACATCGGGATGTTCACCTTTGTCAAAAGCGGCGGAAACTAGGACGGGCAAAACTTGTTTCTCAATGAAAGCATCATTCAAATAATCTTGGCCTGGACGGTCAACTCCTTGAACTTCATTCAAAGGAACGTTTTGGGCTTGGCGAGAAATGACGACTCGGCCCAAGGCGAAAATGGCCTGGGTCTTGATATAAGGATCATTGGAATCGTCGAGGACCTTCTGGACAACCTTTACAATTTCTGGGGTACCGAAATTTCCGACAGCTTTCAAGTAAGCAATTGACCAATGCTTGTTGTGACCTTCGGATTGATCCTTTTGCAAATGTTGTTTCAAATTCTTGACAAAATATGGCAAGTAAAGTTGTTGAGCATCGTTGTGATTTCCGAACTCTCCGTAAATGGCGACTGGGTAACCTGGAAGGTCAATGACAAAAAAACTCAGGATGAGCAGTTCACTCGGAGTTTCTCGTCAGAATAATTAAGTTGACTTTTATGCTTACGTGAATTTTTGATGCTTCCGTCAACCCAGGCTTGATAGACGAGGTTGGAGAAGGCCAGAATTGCTGTAGTCTTTCCTTGGAGGTTATTTTCAAGAGCCGGCGAGTCAACGAGATTTTGCTGTTCAAATCAAATTCAGAATTAAAACGCTTAATTAAAATTAAACCATCTTCATAACATTAAATTTGTCCAGAAATCTTACGAAAATTTGTTGGACGATGGCCTTGGTCGGGGTTCGGAGGTACAATGGAATGGTCATAATGAGTTGGGCAGCGTGTTCACCATTGATGTCACCCTTTTTGATCAAGTCGACAAGGGTCAACCTAAAATTTGAAATTCAATTTATTATGTATTTATTTTCAATTTTTTAAATAATTTTTTATCATTTATTTACACAGCTGGATTTGTTCCGGCAATGGACACAGCGTCGAGGAAAACATTTCTGGATGTTTGGTCCTCCTCCGTTTGGCTACAATTTGAAAGGAACAAAATTAGAATCGGATTAATACAAAAAATTGAAGTTTGCTTTTCAATCGTTCACCTTTTAGCAGCGAGTTGGTGGTAAAGGTCCATGATTTCATCGTATTTCAATTGTCGAACAATTTTAGCAACAGTTGAAATCTTGGAAAGAGTTTCAGCCTCAGCCATTGATTGTTTGTCGGTCAAAATGTCTTCTTTGATTTCTTGCATAAGGTCAATCGCACGTTTCTTCATTCCAGAGGATTGAAGAGGTGAAACCAGGTAAGGGTTGAGTGGTGGACTTCTCAGTCCGGGTTGTGCAAGGGGTCCACTATTTTCGGCATCTAGAACAAAAATCAAATTAGCTCTCAAAAACTCTCAAAATTTATTCCTAGTAAAGTTTCTAATTTTTTATACAAAAGCGTACCAGTCTTGTATGCATCTTCGTTCCTCTGTTGCTGTTCAGAAGACTGTTCTTGGCTTTGTTGTTGTTGTTGCTGTTGTTGGGAAGTAGAACGTGGCTTTCGGCTACCATTTTGGTTTTGGTTGCGCTTGTTGTTCCATTTCTTATTCTGTTGTTGATTCTCTTCGCTGCTTCCTTCCCCAGACTGGGAACCATTTGGGTTTGAAGTAGTACTGGTTCTTTCCTGGCTGTTGCTGTTGTTTTGGTCATCTTGATTCTGGTCTTGGTCATTATCTTCCAAGTTGTCATAATTGGCGTTTTTGACTTTGCCCTGTCGTTGGAGCTCTTGTTCTTTGGGGTCGAAAGTGTAGCTCAAACTTTTGATTGTTTTCGAGTGTTGAATTGGATGAACTTGTTGAGCTTGTTGGACGGAGAGAAGAGTTACGTTCTGGATAGTGCCTGCAAAAAAATCCGTAATGTAAATTTGTATTGCGATAAAATATAAAATTACCATTCATTCATACCTGCAAGAGTTTTTTGTTGGAGCCGAATGCCAGTGTTGACCAGTTCTTCTTGCTCAATCTTAAGGATTGTGAATTGTTTTCTATCCTTTCCACAAGCCAAGTAGCGAGTGATCAGAGCGTGCTGAAAAATCATTAAAAAATATTGAAATGAACAAAATGTAAAAACAAAACTTTAATTTTAAATTTTTTTTCTAGAAATTTTCGCTGGACTTACAGTCAAGCCTGAGCCGACCGAGTTATCGCCAGCACGGCCATTGATTCCGGGAGATGTACTGTAGGCCAAGACGGGCTTTTCTTTGCAGGCTGTAAAGTTGACGGATTTCACAATCTCATAGACTTGGTCACCTGGTTGGCAGAAAGTTGCATATTCTTGTGGCCATGGTTGCTCTCCTTGGTAGCCCTGCTGAAATTAAAATTTAGAATATCTTATTCATCCAGTCTGAATTTGCGGTCCAAAAATTTTGAAAATTTCAATTACCTCTTGACTCTCTTCACTAGAACTGGACTTTCGTTGAGCCCATTGCTTATGAATAATGTTTTGATGATGACGACGTTTTCTGCGTTCCTCCGAACTATTTTGTTGGTCTTGTTGCTGTTGACTGTCGCTATTATCTTGGTTGCTCTCATTTGAATTGTGGTTTTGATTTTGATTGTTGCCATTAGAATTGTTCTCATTTTCTTGGCTTTGATCCTGACCCTGCTGACCCTGGTCTTTTTGTTGACCTGGTTGAGCTTGCATTTGGAATTGGTATGGCCAGTCGAACGGTCCGTTTTGGCTCACGGTATAGTAAGTCTCACATTCTCCATGAACGGTGTCTTCCATAGTTTCATAGAAAAATCCAGAGTCTTGGTTTTGTTCCTCTGGGCGGACAGAATTGGTTTGACGATTCAAATTGCCTCTTATGACAGCATTGACCCCAGTGGTATCAGCCACGAAATAAGAAGCTTGAGCTTTTTTAATGTTGACAGCCCATGTTGGCAATTGTCTTTCGACATTCATGGATTCTACGACGCCTTGACGCATTTTGAGTTCAATCGGTGACTCCAAATATTGCAAAAGCTCTCGTGGGATGTCGGCTGGAGTCTGTTCCTGGAGTTCAGCCTCACGCCAGCCTCCATTCAACTCAGCATTCAGTTCAACAGCTTTGAAGTGTTCGGGCTGGAAATCAAATTAGATTTGGATTAAAATTGGATGGATATGGATTTATATGATAAATGTGGATTATGACTGAAGATTTAATTAATCCAAAAGTTTAAGTAATTTCTTAGCAGAAAATATATCTGTTTAAACATGGATATCCAAATACTGATAAACCTAATAGTAGTAGTTCATTCGGACAATTTGTGAGTTTGCTTTGGCAGTGAAACATTTGATTTATAAAAAATTACAAATACTACATGTGCAGAAAACGCATGCACGTTGGAAATAATTGTAATGCTGCCGAGAAAGCCAAAGGATTTTCCAAAGATCAAAATATTTATGAGAAAATTTCAAAATTTTCTACCTTGAGGTGCAGAGTGTTAGGGCCAGTAACTGTCAATTTGATTTTATATTCCAGTTGTAGTCCAGCATAGTGAGTATTGATATCAGCAGGCCCCGTGAATAATCTGGCACGAACTTGGTAAACGTATTCTTTCCCAGCTTGCCAGGCAAATTGACTGGATGATACGTACCCCGCTGCAAAAACAACACAAAAGCAATTAATTTTGTGGCTCAAACTAATAATTCACAATTACCACAAAATCATTTCAATGTATTGTAATTTAAATTATTGTAAAAATTGGCTGGCTGCGCTATATAATTTTTTATCAAATTAATTACCAAGTGCGAGGACTAGTACGAAGGCGACAGCCCTCATGTTGGTTAAATTGCTTGTAGACAAGTCAGACAGGCACTCAACTTTCAGAAATTAATTTAATAAATACTAAGTTCAAAAATAAAAGGAAAGTAATATGAGAATTTCAGCAAATCTGCAACTCAGAAATTTCTGAAACTCAATATTCAGTTGTGAAGTGAACTAGTCAGTAGATTTTTTGAATTAGGCAAGACCACTATTTATACAAGTTCTTTTCATTCATAAATTTTTACCTGAATTTGCGAAAACCAAAGAATCTTCGAACACATTTTGCAGATGCAGCAGTGATTTTGTAATTTTCACTCACATTCATGCACTTACCGTGTGCTTTAACAACAAAACTGTTGACTCTGAGAAAATGTAAATACTTGGACTCAAGGAGTTCACTCAAAATCGATCTCATTCATTAAACAGTGCTATGCAAGCTGAAATCAGAATAAGATAAAATATTGCAGTACATGTTCATTTCATTTTTCATATAGTTTGCAACCTTGCAATTGCAATGTTATTGACTTGAATGTATATCTCTATTCGCAGTTAATAATTTGTCAAAGAAATTCGCAATGACCTCGCCCATTCAACTTGCTAAAATATTGCTTTGCAATGAATTCAGTGCAAGTGTGTAATATTGTGCAATTTATTTCGTGCTTGCTCCAATTCGACAGTATTAATTTATTTCAATAAAAGACGGGAACCGAACCGACTTAAGATTTCTACTGATAACGAAAACCTAGTTGGCTGCGGCTGGTAAACCCATTCGAGAGATAATTTTCCCCAAAGGTGTCTTGAAAATAATCACTCAAAATTAATCTAACAAGGTCACGTACTGTTAAGGTTCTGTCCACAAGCTGAGAAGCCGCAGCACTATCTCCAACCAATCAAATCAAAGCACCTGCGTTTCGATGGCTTCCTTCAAAGCCATGTGCTTCCAACTATTCGCAACCATATTTGCTGCAAGTAGTGTTGGTTTAAAT
>JAQGCM010002700.1:0-10615 GCA_034699705.1 Hymenaphorura dentifera
GTCAGCGTTAACCGACAAAACCTCAATAGATAGAAAGTACCAAAACTTGCCTGCTCAAATAATAATTTTTGAGTTTACAAATTTCTTAAATTCACACTTCAAAAATTCGTCAGGGGACCTGGTGAAAAGTTAATTTTCATGCTCTGCTGATATTTCAGCATTGCCGTTGATATTTTGATACTTTGCGTATGGAAAAATACCAAAACTTACTAAATAGCCGCATTTGGAAGAAATTGTGGACACGCTTGATGATCTCTTTAATTTATTTGTTCCTGCTCATAGCAAAACAAATTCTGAACAGCACTCAAATTTGTAGTGCAAATTATTTTAACATGAACCTGCGCACACTGTTACAATGGTGGCAGTGAGGTCCAAAAACTCAAAGCAACTTTCAAACTGCAACACCAAACTGAATCATGCGGTGAAGTCAGAGTTGATCTGGTTATCATTATGTTGTAGCCAGTAGTAAGAAAATACGCACCTGGTCAATTGAACTCAAGTCAACAATATTTTCTATCAATTTTGCCAACATTTCCTTGGCGGCTGCTGTGCCGCATGCTGGGCCGAGCGCTGGTGCTGGGTGAAAATAAGAATTGTCAAAAAATGTCAATCATTGCGGATTTGCGAATCAACAAATCGAAACATTGTAATTTTCAAAGCAAGTAGCCTCGTTCTCATCATCATGCATGACCTACGCAATGTAAACAATATTGTTGTGTTACTATTCATATTTCATGTGCATTTGGTCTCAACCGTGACATATTTCGCTCAGGAGAGCTGAGAAAGTCCACAATTCCAAAATATTTGAACACAAATTAGAACTCAATTGTTGGATTTCTTTGCCATAAAGCCAACAGCTTCGAAAATTGGAAATTGTGTTGGTTAAAAAATTCTATATCTGGTCAATTTATTTGTCGATGTTTAAACCAATACAAATTAATATTCGCACTTAAATTACGAAAAAAAAAGATTTGCTTTGTTTAGCAGCACACACGAATGCTGCGTTTTCTGTAGCCATTTCACCTGTCGTTTACCCTCTCGCTTGAATACAAAATTGACATTTGTTTAGTGCCAGAGTGCAATGGTTTTAGTCTGATAGAAATGGCACTTGGCCACTTTGATTCAGGCAGACAATATTTTCTATCAATTTTTACTAGTCGAGACACAACAAACAAATTGTCAACTGTTTCCTCGTGACTGCGGGCACTGCCAAAGTCCTCTGGCTTGACGTGTTAATGTGTGAATGACGAAATGCTTGAGCCCTTAAGATTAGACAAGGTAAATTACCACTGCTTTGACGTGTCTGTGGCCTGCCATTGCTAAATTTGCATCTGTAATTTTGAAATCAGTTCCAAAAAAATTTAACAAGCACCTGAGACACTCAAACTCAGCATTAAAACGAACCCAATCTGATAGATTTGCATCATCGTCGTTGCTCGTTCGTAGTTGATATTGGACGACTTTTTCTTTTCTAAAAAAAATCATATTTTTTGATACTACAAATGTTTGAAAGTGGCATTTCATAAAATCTGGGCGTCCTCGTCAAAAATTAATTGGCATGAGTTGTTAAATCATATACTAAATTTGAGTTCTTCGATTTCTTCTGATCTAGACCAAATTGTGTTAACGACATGCAAGTAAATATCTCACGAAGTGGTCGGATATTTATTTTGGCTAAATTCCACAACCAATCCCGCATTTGAGGATTTGTAGATGAGTTTAGTAATGTGGAGTTTCCGTTAATTTCAGGAAAATAATTTTTTAGTGTTGATTTGGTGTATGTATACGGAACAGTTCTTCAAGATAGCTGTTCAATTTATTCGTTCCTTGCTCATAACACTACAAATTCTGAGCGGCACTCAAACTGAAATACAAAATCATTTCAATACCCAACTGGGCACACTGTCACAACACAAAGGTGATAGTGACTTTCAAAAATTCAAAGAAGCCTTGGAATTCGCAACATCAAATTAAATTATACCGTGAAATCAGAGTTGATGGAGAGGTTAGCATTGCGTTTTTATACGTAGCGAGTAGTGAGAAAAAGCACATGGTGACTCATACTAAAGTACACAATATTTTGTCAATTTTGCTGCTCGAGAAAAAATAAATAAATTGTCAATGATTTCCTTACGACTACATGCATTGCACACTGGCAGTCGATGGTATTAGACTACATAAACAACCGCTACTTTGCAGGTCGGTCGTCCTGTCATTGCTAAATTTGCAACTGCAATCAGAAATCAGTTCTTTAAAATATTCCACTAGCAAGAGCAACTGGGACACTCAGATTCAACAAAATATAAACAACGAATCTGATTTGTTTGCATATTTGTCATAACTCGTTATTTTCGAGGACTAGTTTACGTAAATATTTTTTTTGGGGCACATTGCGAAGTGCAATTGCAAATCAACAAAATAATAACAGTTGAGAAGTTGAAGTCTTTTCACCATGCCGTTCCCGAATTTTTATTTCTTTCAGTATATACATCAAAATGAAAAAATGAAACTGATTTTTTTCCGTCGGCCAGCCAAACTCCCCAGGTTAATTTTGCAATGCGATAACCCCGTATGACCCTATGCATTTGAAATTACCCGAAAGCCTTTCACTTGCTTTAAATCAGTAAATCGCCTTATATTTTTCACATCGTATTAGCCAAACGTCAGGCTGAGGGTGAGAGTTCTGATAGCGAAATTGAACCAAATATTAGAATTGAGATATAAATGTCTATGTAACTATCCAAGCGAGATTTATCCAGTATTTACAATATCAACGGTGAGGAACTACTACTAAACTGTATGTCAAATTTCACCAAAATTTTAACCCAAACCTCACTCACACGCGGACTTTATTAAATTACGATTGAACATTTTGTAATTAGGCACTACAAGATTGCATTTGGATCAAAATGTCTAAAACTTACACCCTGGGCACAGGGAAAGTGTCACTCCCAAATCTTTGTCAAATAATTTGTCGAAGCTCATAACAAAAGAAATTTACATTGGCACATAAATTGTAAACACTATTTTCACAACACACCACTTTCACGGCTTTGTAAATTTTGACGGTCTGATCGGACCATAAAATCGTAGTATTCGAGAACAACTGAGCGTAAAAGCCATGTGTAGTGCTGCTGCGACTCAAGGAAGGTTGTGAACGTACTTTTACAATTAATCAAAACATAATAATTAGTAAATTATAATTAATTATAATTACAACTAGTATAATTAATTATAATAAATATTTAATAAAATTAAAATTAAACACCGATTCGGCCTATTTATACTAGGTTAGTTTAATCTTAACCGTGGGCACACACCAAACGCGAAGAATTTCGTTGGATTAGCGAAACTGTTAAAAACCAAATTAATTAGAAGAAATTAAAAAAAGAAAGAAACCAAACAGTGCAAATGAGACATACATTTTAGTAGGTATACAGAAGCCACGGTGAGGAACCACTGCTAAACTGTATAACAAATTGCAGCAAAATTTTATCCAACCCTAAGCTCACTCGCCTCGCGCGCAAATTTTATTATTGCCCGCAGAAGACCGACCAACTACTTAGAAATTCCTTGTTTCCTTATTCGTCCTCTGGATAAAAATCGAACACTTGAATTCTTCAAGAGTTGTTTTTTAATTTAGACTAGACCCAATTAAAATGGTATAAAAATCTTGAATCTTAAATAAAATTGTCATAACTAATGCAAATAATTAAGAATTTTGCAATTATACACAACTAGATTGCATTTTGAACTAAAATTACTCAAACTTACACAGTCGTCGGCACGTGATAATCTAGTCAAATTATTTGTCGAAGCTCATAGCAATACAAATTCAAATTGGCGCTTAAATCATAAAACTATATTGTAGAAGTACACTGCTTTGAAGGCTATGTAAATTTTTGGTGTGGATGACTGACATCAGAGAGGAAATTTGTTCCAGTCTATTCTGTCGGAGCTCATAACAATACAACTTGTTGGCGGGTGTCAATTGACCTGCATAAAATGATTTTGACAGTAAGAAAAACAAACTTGATTCGATCCCACTATGCTCCAGAAGAATAGGGATCGTTGCTTGAAAATATTCAGATTGTATTTTATATACAAACGACTACAAGTTAAACATAATGAACATAAACACTCTCAAATCTGTCGAGGCATATAACATAAATTCATACTTGCACTCAAAATACCAAAAATCATTTAAGCTGTTTGAATCAATTTTATGTGCAATCATTTTGTGATATTTTTGCCAAACCTCGGAGCACTTTGGTTCTGAGTTCTCGTAGTTGTGGTTTTGTTTTTAATTTGACAAAGAGACATTTTTGAAATATGATTTAATTATTTTGAGATGAATTTTTACCAGAGGAACAATAACGGGAGGCAACCAACAATCTGATCAAATTATTTGATGCTTGCTCATAACAATACAAATTTTGAACGGCACTCAATATTGTTCACAAATTATTTTAACAACAAATCTAATTTAATGGGACAACTTAGTTTGCCAAAATATGCAAATTTCTCGAACGAAAAAACGATTGTACGGATAAATCCAGAATTCCGTCAATTCATAATCTAGTTTTGTCAATGCCATTACAAAGTGCAAAATATAATTGTGGAAGGACGGCGGCAAATATTTTGTTTAGCTGCTCTGCGCTGCATGCTGCCCGACGAAAGTGGAATTGCTGAATGAGGGTGGAGAATTGGAAATAGCGAGTCTGCCTACGTTCATCGCTACCTCCGCCACCATTTGTTTTGCAAACTGCGACCATCATTATATTCATCGGGTAGAAATTTGATGCGTGCCTTAAAATAATATGTATAATTTAAGCTCCGATACGAATTTGTATTGTTGTGAGCTACCACAAATGTTTTGACCAGATCCGTATTCGATACGATACGATACGGTTTATTTGACATGGCCTTAGCCCAATCAACATCAAAATTTACAATCAGAATGGATATTGCAAAAGAGATTTGTTTGAGAGTTTTGGTGTTTCATATTTGTAATCACAAAGTATTTATAGTCGGATTTTGTGGGAGTATTTTGATAGACAATATTTAGAAAGTTTATGATTTTTTGAAGCTTGAGGGTACACTGTTTTTGCTCTTCGGGATGCTCAAAAATAAAATTATCAGTTACATTATACTGGCTCAAGAATTTGGCTTGAGCCACCTTCAGTCCAGTACACTCGGATTTTATGAGAGATTGAGTCTGGGAGTCCACAAAATTTACAGCTTTCTTCAAACTTATAGCACGTTGCATTTAGGTATAGGGAATTTTCGTGTAAACGAAGTTGCATCGCTACAGTTGCGAGGTTTGTCTCGAGTTTAAGGTCGTTTTCTCTCCAAACACTACTTTTTCTGGATTTTGTTGGCATCAAGCCAATAAATTTGTTTGGAAATTTTGACACAAATCTGGTCAAGTTATTTGTCGATGCTCAAACCATTACTTGTTGCTGAGTTTTGCGATTTGGAGTTTTCTCTGATTTTGGAAACTTTATTTGGTATTGCATACCGAAAAATACCAGCAGACACCAAATAAAAGCATTCGGCACAAAAGCTCAAATCATCGATCTGGTGGATTTATTTGTTCCTGCTCATAAGAACACAAAGTCTGAACGACATTAAAATTGTTGGAGTGCAAAATAATTTCGACATGAACCTGGTACCTGGGCACACTGCCGCAAATGCGGCTGTGGAGTCCAAAAATTGAATGCAACACTTTCAAACTGCAACACCAAATTGAATTATGCCGTGAAATCAGAGTTGATCTGGTTATCATCAAGTTATAGCCAGTAGTAAGAAAATAGGCACTTGGTAATTCTTGTACATCGTAATTTTCAAAGCAAGTAGTTCATTCTCATGTCATGCATGACTTATGCAATATAAGCAATATTGATGTGTTACTATTCAAATGCATTTGGTCTCAACCGTGACATATTTCGCTCAGGGGAGCTGGGAAAGTCCACAATTCCAAAATATTTAGAAACAAATTAGAACTTAAGCGTTGGATTTCTTCGCCGTCAAGCCAACAGATTTGAAAGTTGGAAATTATGAAAATTGTGTTGGTTAGAGCATTGTTACACAAAACCTGGTCCAGCTTTTTGTCGATGCTCAAACCATTACAAATTAACATTGGCACTTAAGTCACAAAAAAATATTTGATTTTGTTTCTGAATTCCGAAAATTATGTACTACACGAAGTGCTCAAATATTCATTTACTTGGCTAGACATTCACCACCGAATTTGTATATTCGTTCATGAGTCTGAAATTGAAACGCAATGGAAGACTCGGACATCATAGTTTCGTGCAAAGAAATTGTGCATTTTCCAAGTTGTAGAGAGACATATTTCTAACCATTGAGCAGCAAAATAAATACTGTATGGTCTTGCCCGTATTTGAAACTTCAATACTGTGGAAAAAATTATAGCTCTAGATAAATCAATTCAACTCCAACGTTTTCTTTTCAATTCACATATGGAAAAATACCAACACGTACTTAATGGTGGTACAAAGTACATGGCAGAAATTGTTTCAATCTCTTCAATTTATTTGTATCACTTCAACACGAAATTGGGCACACTGAGGAGAAATACACAAAACGTAGAATTCAATTAATTTGTGACACTACCACTGACGTCGATTTTAATCTTACTAATCCGATAATCTTTCTAGTCTAGTTTATTTGTCGCGGGTCAGAACAATACAACTTGCGAAATGGCGCAAGTTGTATTGAATTATATCGCATTGAAGTCATGGAATGACTTCAATGAGAAAACTACGAAAATTGCAAATTTACAATGTCTCTCAGCACAGCAGAATATTAATATTTGCGATTGGTTGAAGTTCCAATTAAGAATTAAAGATGCAACTAATCGACAAACAAATTAAGACAATTTCAAGAAGTTATATTAATAATTCCAACAAATTCCAAAGATCCCGAATTTCGAAATTAGATACAGAAAAGTAAATGGACTTCGTATTAAATATTGTAAGTAAATCAGAAATTTTATATCTGGTCAAATTATTTGTCGATACTCATAACAATACAAATTCATGCTGGCCCTAAATATTAAAAAATTAGCAGCACACATTAAATTTCTATTAAATTAGGGTTGAGGCGAAGGGTTGAACAGTAGCGGTTCAAATTGCGAAAAAAAAGTTTCAAGTTAAATATTACAATAACGTCTGTTCGTGACCAAATGATTTAAAATGTTTTGAAATTGTTGAAATGTTAAATTCTCGACTGACATTACATTACACGTCACAAAATGTTTACAGGTCATGCAAAATTTGATGTATTTTTTTTACTGTTTTGAGGGTACAGTATTGAATACAAGCTGCGAAAGACAATGAGCAAGACTCGACGACGACCATTTCACAACCTCTGACTCAGACTCCTCCTCTGAGTTTCTGAGTTTCTTATGTAGTTCTAATTTCAGGTCTATTTTACGTGCTGGAACTGATTTTTTTAGGACTGGAACTATAAATTTCTACATTGAAACTGGAACTAAGATCTAGTTCCATTCCTAGATGGAAGTATTTAGGAACTGAATTCCGTTTAGTTCCTATCTCTTCGCTATTGCGTCGCAGTCTGGATCCCACTTGGTTCGCTCCGATCGCAAAGGCCGCGGCGAACAAAAATCCAATTTGTAATCAAAATCGAGATTTTTATTCCAATTGTCAACTCCCTCGTGATGTGTAGTTTGTCCACCTACGCCACAAAACATATCTTTCGAATTTCGTTTCTAATTTTTCCCACTTCGATACGGGATATCCATTAAAAACTAAATCAGGGACAAACCTTTTAATAATTGTTAGAGGTGCTTTAAATGACTTTTCGAATCTCATTTATTGAGTCAAAACCAAAAAGCACGCTGGCACGCTATCTGCTCAATTTAGTTGTTGCCTGCTCATAACAACATAAATTCTAAACGACGCTCGCATCGTTATACCAAATTAATCCTAAACTAAACTGGCATATTGCAACAAAGGTGACAGTGAAGTCCACACATTCAAAGCAACTTTCAAATATGCGACATAAAATTAAATTACTCCCTGAAATCGAGTTTTCATCACGTTGTTGTATGCAGCGAATAGTGAGAAAAATAGTCAACCACTTTGATTAAAGTAAACAATGTTTTCTACCCATTTCGCTAGTCGAGACACAAACAACAATAAACAAATTTTCAATTATTTCTTGCTTGACTGCATGCACAGCGCACTAGCTTGGTATATTAATGTGAGCATAAAATAGACGTTCATCGTCAAATAACTTGAGTCGATAGCATTAGTCAGGATAAACAACCCTTACTTTGGCGAGTATGCATGGTCATTGCTAAATTTGAACCGTAATTAAAAATCGGTGTCTAAAATATTTCACTAGCAGCTGAGACACTTAAACTCATTAGTAAATATGAACTGAATGCGACTTATCTGCATCATCGCAGTCGCATCCGTAACTCGTAAATGATTATCGAGGAATTGTTAATTAAGCATTTCTTTGACTGTCGGAATCCGGCCAAGGCATTGCAGCTTGCTGAAATCAATAAATGCGAAATAATCGTCAGTCGTTTGGACAAAAATTTGCAACGTTTTCGCTGGATATCTTGCCATCAACTCAATACATTTATTTGCAAGTATCGGACACTCAGATATAGTTAGTCAAGTTATTTGTCGATGCTCAAACCTATACAAATTCATATTGGCACTAAAATTACCAAAAACAAATTTCTGTAGCAGCACACATGAATGCTTCGTTTTAGTGGCTACTTCATTCGCAATCTTAACTCGATTAACGGCAAAATTGTCATTTGTCGCGCCGGAGTGAGAACTTCACGCTCACTCAATCTTCACTGGTCGACAGAGTCAGCGCTCAATGCTATCATTCGTATTAAAACGTCAATTGCACTTGATTTGCACAAAGTTGAAAGTGGAGCTCAACTTTTGACGAGTGACGAGACGCAAGCACGTCAAAGTGAACAATGTACTCTGGAAAAAATTAAAACAATTTTTTTCACTTCATATTAGCCGGACGCCAGTCTGAGGGTGAGGGTGAGAGTGAAATTGAACCAAATACTATGAAATGAATGCAGAAATTAGCTCACATCAAATCTTTAAATCTGTTTAATTTATTTGTTCCTTGCGCATCACAATACAAATTCTGAACGGCACTCAAAGACTCAAATTGCAATACAAAATTATTTCAACACCAAACTAGGCATACTGTCACAACTAGGTGACAGTGCCGCTCAAAAAGTAGAGCAACTTTCGAATCCACGACATCAAATTCGATTACTTTTTACTTGGATCAATAAAAATTCCTCTGCAAGTTAGTCACAGGCTGCTCTTTGTTTGCCTTCGATCCAAGTTCCAACTTTTAAAGATTTGAAGTTGACCACTTAACCAAAAAATTGGAACTAATTCTAACAAGATTTCGCGGTTACATAATCAAGCCATCAAATTTTCTTGATTTTTGGCTTGGTATTTTTGCTTGAAAACTCTGCACTTATGTACACTTACGCAAAAAGGGCAGTTTGTAAGAAAACAAATGAAAATAGACAACTAGAAAAGATAAGCCAACTAGTGAAGTTATATGTCTATGCTCACAGCAATACTAATTCTGGAAGGCAGCTAAACTTGAAAATTATTAAAAGAACAAAACATTACATTTCTACACGATTATTCTAGATTTCAAGATTTGTAGATAGTAAAGTTATGCCCATATCTTGCAAACTCGGGCTTTACTATTGGAGTAATAGACAGGCATTATTGGACAATCTTTCGGCGTCACAATTTCCTAAATTCAACAACTTCAATCAGTTTCGAAAATCTAAAGTTTTATTAGCACGATAGTCTAAATGCTCAAAAAGTTGTAGTTTTGTATTTTTCATATTTTTACAAAGAACAATGGAGTCTGGTCAAATTCTGGATGGCACTCCATTTGTACGCGGATTTGTTGACGAGTTTGACAAATTTTAGTTTTATTCTAAAGTTCTTTTCTCGTTTTCTTTTTTTCTTTGTATACAAACACCTAAAATTTGCTATGAGACAACCATGATTTAGGCTGCGAGTTAAAAGAAACTGTAAAGAAACTTTTACAATCACTGACTGATTCAGACTCCTCTTCGCGTTAAGATGTTAAAAATGTACAAAACAGTCTAGTCAGATTTCGATATTTTGTTGGGTGGAAGAAGCAGGAAGGAGTCACATCAGACAATAAAAGTTGTCAGTCTAACTTTTTGTCTGTGTATTATAATACTCAACGGATATCATTCAATGTAATGTCCAATGTACGTATAAAGTATACCAATCGAACCTTTGTTTATATCGCAAACATAAAATTCAATGAAAAATTAAGATTTGCAAATACTATCCAAAGGAATCCAATCTCACTTTGTTCATTTTGAAACTGCACGCCGTCCAAGGCATCACAACCTTAGCAGATGGCACTCTATGCATTTGAAGTTGTGAATTATTGAATCTTCTACGCTATCCACAAAAATTAGCCCGACTAACTCAACTATTCTACAACTCAATCTCAGAATCTCATCTCACTACTTAGCTGCAAATAAGTAAGATACATTGAGCGTATTCTGAATTAATAT
>JAQGCM010002701.1:0-10614 GCA_034699705.1 Hymenaphorura dentifera
CTTTGTCCTACCTTAGCCGTGATCGTGGCTTGACGCATTCGAATCATTTTAAGAGAATTAAGTCAAACGTTTCTCAAGCGATTTTAATTAGAGCTTCTTGGCCTACAGTGTGCAAAAAAAATCAATTTTATTTAGACCTACTTTCACCAACTGCGTTCTTGTATTCAAATCTCAAACCACCTGGTCCGGCAAAAATTTCGGTCAAAATTATGTTTGCCGTCGTCGGTCATACATTTCAATTTTTTTTAATTCACTTTTTCTATTGTATCTTACCGTATCAATGTTTGATCTATGAAATATTTAAATACACTGTAGTACAACTTCTAGCAGAGTGTTTACAAATACTCTACGCACTTCACTTCGTTAACATGTAAATTGAAATGAAGTTAAGTGGCTACAAATTAACTAGTTCTAGGTTCTGGCTCCAGTGTTTCGCCCTTGGCACTTGACTCACTCACTTTGACAATCAAACCAATTCTAACTGTACATACACGTTCATGTTCAGAATTTCCATTTGTAGTCGTGTAAGAGCAAACGCGAAAGCTAACTTTCACCAAACAATTCATATTCGTTGGTCCGCAACGCCTTCAAATATTCTCCTAATGAAAATCGGAGCTATTAGAATTATTTAACTCACACCTAGAATTTCAATGAGATCTCCAGCGCGTCCAGCAAATTGTCATGCATTCCTCCACAGTTATTTGACCCGGAATCGATAGCGAGCAGATGAAATTATGAGATGGTTAACCGAAATCTCCCAGTTTTATTTCAAGTCCAAGAAATACCCCCTGGGGAACTTTATCATCATTCCTTCATTCAGCCCAATAGAAGACTCAAAGGAGAAAATTGGTCAGCTTGACGAATGGACGTCCATTGAAACTGAATTAGTTCTGTTCAGCTTGAGTCACCCATTTTCTCTTCTACCCATGAGCTCTGGCCCAGGAAGTAGGAAGTGAAAATAAAAATGAAAGGAGCTCTGTGCTCACGTCTCGTCTATTCAATGAACGCAAAGGTAAGCCAGTTCTTCGCAGCTTGATTAAATTCTTCGTTAGTGCAGGCCAGGCCTTGTTCATTCCGAGTGGCGTGCTTCAGCCCTGCTGAGTGAAAAGGTTTCAGGTTACTGCTTCGGGATCGGGGGGATGTAGCAATTGTTGCTCTTTTCTGACTCACGGGTTCAGTGTTTGCAGAAAACATTAATTAAGTATGAATGTTTTCACACCTCTACAACACGACGCAGAGTAGGAAGAAGTATGTACTCTATTCGATTTGGTGATCAGGTCAAGTGCTAGCTTTCAATTAAAACCTTCAATGTTTCCAATAACAATTATTCGAAGCTCTGAACAGGTAATTGACGTTCAAATTTATTTTCGAATCTGCAAAATGATATTTTAGTTTCAAAGGGCCAAAATTGATTTAAGGAGTTATGGTGGTGTTACAGGCTCTCACAACTTCAGTACCTCTGGCAGTTTTCATATTTTAATCCTCACAACACCTCACAGTTGGCATTTGGTTTGAAAATAATTTAGTTTTAAAAATTGAATTTTGAAATACTTAACTGTTAAGAGTTAGTTTGCGTGGAGATCCATGCCATTCGGAATATTCACGGTTTGAATATTGTTCAATTAATGCAATACAGATGGTTGAACGGCAATTTCCACCTTGCGATTCGTGCGGTGCCTGAGAATTTAACAGAATTCTTCGTGCAGAAAGCAAGTATAAATCTTTAGCGTTGTATGCTTAATGTGCATGGATACCTGATGTCATTTTATGAATAAATATCTCTGGACTCACTTGTGATTTGTGGAATAATTAAATCTTTACGAATTTATTTGAGGTTCCGATACCTTCCGTGGGGCTCATTAATTTAGGAAATTGTCGTGGCGGCTAATTCAATACAATTGAGTCTTCAAATCATTTACATTGCGTGTACTCGTACAATTCTTTCGATGCACGACGGAAGCAATCAAGTCCAGGAAATTGAAATGCTTTGCTTTCACACAGCACAAAATATGTGATTAATGTTCTGGCTAGCCAGCTTTTTAAGCAGAGCAGAGCTGAGCTTAGGGCTAAGAACTACCTTTGTACTCTGGGTCTGAAGTACAGCAACATGATTTTCGCCGGGGAAACCATTTTAGCATTTTATTCTTAGTCATAATTTGTTTCCTGAAACTATCACGACTTTCCTCATCTAATTTTGCCTGTCACCTTAGAAAAATTACAAGGTTTCCTGGGGTTGTGGTCAACTCGCTGATATCAATATTACCCTACCTTCTCCAAGACGAATACGACGTACGTTTCTGTAATTCAGAAACTCAAAAGGCGAGCAAGTTCAAGAATTTACTGCACACGGTCGTATGCATTGCATTAGTATGAGCAGTACGTCCCATTATGCCAAAGAGACACGCGTTGGCAGTACGTCGACGTCGCAGCAGTGAGCGGTGACAAAAGATTTGTTTATCTACAGGACGTGATCAGAATGCGTGCAAAATGTTAAAGAAAAATATTTTGATGTATAGTTGAGTGAGTTCAAGGTGTGGAAGGAAGGACACGTGGACGTGTTTGAGAACCAGATTACGAGAATAATCTCACCGAGTGTGAGTGTGTGTTAGATTTGAAGAAGAAACGAAAAGAAGAAAGGATTACCCTACCTTGTATCCTAGTCTCGCACAACTACAAAGCCAACCTAAATTCAAATTTGCCGAAATGCATAAGTAATACGAACGTACGTACGTACCAAAGGAAAGCTAAAAACCAATCTGTCACACAAGTCAGCACAGCAGCCCGCATTTCGTGGCATTTAGAATTATTCCGTTGAAACCGGTGGCAGTGGCATTATTTCAGGGATTTTAGAGCATCGCCACTAAAGCTCAAAACCCTGCCTCAAAGTATGACTCTGCTCTGAGCTCCTTAAAAATTTGGATTTGAACAAACAAAAATCTGGATGTGAAATTTCTTGTAGAATAAGTCATCCTGATCTGCAATTGCAACTGGAACGCCCTGAAAATTAGGAGTTTGAGGAACTGGCGATCTTTCATCACTTTTTGAATCGCTCTAATTAACTTAATTACTGAATGACGTGAAATGAAACTTGTGGCTTTCTTTATGTTTATTCATGCTGCTTGGTTTGGCGTGTTATGATACAACAAGAATTTCTTCAGTAATTTATGCCAAGCCAACATTCGCAGTTTGAGTATTCGTGAGGATTGAGAGAGAGCGCTGATTGTGCTGAGATTTCCTCTTCAAGAAGTGCAGTGCAGTGCAGTGGTTCGGATTTAGTATTCCAAGCTCAACTTGGTCTATCTTCTTGACTGAGGTTGACAGATAATGAGTACAATTCCAAATATCTGCGGCACCCTCGCCATGCTTCTTGACAATCCACTCAAATGCATGCTGTGAGGTCTTCTCGCTCTTTGTAAAATAGAGTAGACTAGTTCTTTCCACTCGAATAGGATTTGATGAAGACTTTCCTTCCTCATCACTGCAGCACTTTTATTTACAGTATGCCAATCACGCAACACAAGCAAGCTGCTTTTTTTAACCAATAGGTGGTAGGTGGTTAGTAGGGAAACCTCAAGAACTGCGTAGCTCTAGAAAACCAATCATAATTGGCTCGTGTTTTTCCTTCATTTAATGTGCACGAAAATACCAGTGAATTTTTATTTTCACACTTTCGGCTTTCTCCACCCGACTCCACCGCTTTCTATTCTGTGGGCTCGGCTGGTGCATATAGTCATCCAATTTGAATTCTTAAACCTGCAAAGTTGAGCCCAATGCAGTGGCCTAGTTGTCTCCTGCTCAAGTGTCACTGCCCTTTGAAAACCGGTATGTTGCTATGTGTCTAGTCTACGAGGCTCATTTGGGACAAGTGCAATACAATTACTATATTTGATACAAAACTGGGAACAGAAATTGTATTTCTACTACGCTCTAATTCTGAATTTGAGAGGAGTTCTTGGATTAGAGGAAATTGTAAATTTATTACTTAATTTCAATTCTATGGTATCTGTTGCAACCAGCATAGCTTTTGTCGGAATTTTGAATGTGCGGCAATTTGGCGAACCTTCAGTTGATTTTTCTTAAATATTCCAAGAAAGGGAATATCAAAATTAGGGATCGACATTCTGACCCCTTTTTAAACTAAAAGTAAAATTTTTAGGACAAAAATGCCACTTCCTTGGCTGCACTAAGCTAAACCATAGGACCTAGTTGGCATTTTGGGCGCTTGAAATTCGTGGCTATCGCAATTAGGCATTTCTGGTGGGCCGCCTTAATTGCCAGAATGGCGTAGGAAGCCGTGCTGATCAAAATTGGACAAATTCAAAGTACCAAGTCACAAGCAAAATCACTCATGACAGTTGTCCATTTTTCTAAACAAATAGTGAAGACCAAATCCTTGTGATTGTTAAATGAAAGTCAATCATGTCCGCTCCTTCCTGTTCAATCCAATTTTGATCGTTTGAGCACTCTAACGTGTGTAATTTCATTAGTTGATTTCAGCTAACTGCAACTGCAACTCACATTTGAAGTGTGCATACACAATTGCTAGAATAGCGAAGCCGTTTTTGCTCATTTTGATTTTCTTCTGCTCAAACTACAGAACTTGCGACAATGAAAACCTACTTTACTACTTTACTTTCTCCGATACAAAGAGATGCGATATTTTGGTGAGGGACTTAGGACGGGCTCTCTCCTTCAACTCCAACCGATTCTCGCAGACTCAGACTTAGGACGCAGGAGCTGCAGATTCGCAAAACAGAGTGCAAGCCGCAAGCATGACAAAGTACGCCAAAAGAGAGCAGAGCTGCGGCGTGTGTGATGCTATGACCGACTTAAATATAATTTGATTCACAATGTTTTCTTTTCAATTATGTTTCAATGATGTATTTAAAGACAAAAAATTCGGACAAAGTCGAGCTTGACCACCTCGGCTAGTTCCCTCGTGAACGGAACATTGAGTGAAAATAGTATCCCAATAATTTTCGATTAATGTAGAATGAAACAATTTTAGTATGAAATGAAGTGAGTTCAGTTTTAGTTTTTTTTTAGTTGTGAACTGAGTTTATTCTGCGGGTGAAACTGCAAAAGATAGTGTGGGTTTAAATACCCGCCATTAATAAATCTGGACTCAAAGTCCTAAAGAATTGTTACAATTTTCTTACATTAAATAAATTGCAAAGCTTGGACTGAGCAGTTTTTGAATTTTTTAACTCTTGTGTGTATATCACAATACCAAACATAAAATATTTTTGGATTGAGCTGAAACTTGGGAATTATTCAGATGAACAAACTCCAAGATTTCCGCTTGGCTTCTCGCTGGGATTTTGACCTTGGAAATGCCGCCCTAAAATGTACACAAAAATAATTTATAAGGTGTGTTTAACTATCTAATTTCAATTGATTCTTACTCTGGATATGCAGGCATAGGTCAAAGTCATTAACCCTCGTTAATTCGTTTCGTTTCGTTTGTAAAATTGTGAAATGATTGTAAAATTGGAAGTGAATGGATATTGCAATAAATGTAAATTTATTTGCGAATAAAGTCATTAAAATATGAAGAGGCGGGGTCATATTTCTTAGCACATCTTGGCATGTGAAAAATTATTGGTTTCTTTCAAACTGATGATTTAAATGTTGCAATTTTGCAATTGTTAAAAATTGATCGGTGTTACAATTTCTCAAATTTCTTCTCAAATTATCACAATATTTGTGTTTAGAATAAAAATTAAAAATGATGTTTGAATTTCAATAAATAACATACCTCTAACCACGACACAAAACCCGACCGCTGATCTAAAAAATGATTGGTATTGAGGTTAAGCTTGCCTATATTTCCACTTTTGGACAGCATTTTTGAAATTGAATTTTACGTTGCATCACATTGGTACATAATTCTCTAGAAACGAACAGATCGTTAGGCGCGATATTTCAATCGAATTTGGAGATAGAGCAATGAATTGCAAACGGACAGACAGACAGACATTTAATAATTTAATAAACTTATTTGATGTTTCTGTGCCGTTTCTGCAGAAAAATGATACTATTCGAAGGAGACTGGATTTATTGGGTCAAAAGTTTCGCCAATTTTATCTAGAGACATTCAATTTTCTACACAAGGAAAACACACATTTCCATTATCTGATAAAACAAAACGACCAAGGCAAGACTGGCCAGTTTCTATTACAATTTCTAAAAATAGCATGCATGCATGCAACAAACTCACAAAACAGACAATAAAAATATTTTTTGCAACTTTATCCACGGCGTTTGCAGATTTGCAGATAATCATTTCGTATAGCCGAAATTGTACACGAGTAAGCACAACTGGTGCAGTGCAGTGAGCAGTTTTATGAACAGCAGAGAGGTTGAGATAGACGTAATAGAATGAAACTGCGATTTAGCGCAGAGATTTACATTTATTACTCACAATATAAATATCAGAATCCGAGTCTTCAAATTGCTTTTACATGTGTATGTGTACGTACAGACAAAACGAAAAAAACATAGCAAAGCATTGTAAAACGTGCCACCAACAATGGCAATGGATCTCATTTTGAGTCAACCTTCAATTCTTTATCCATTTCCAACTCCAACGGGAGACAATCCTTCTGGATTTTGCCCAAAAAAAGTTATGCGAGAAACTTCGGACTTTGTAGATTTATTGTACATAATTCAAATACGTAGTCATGCAAATTGCACATTTCCAATTTGGCGGATGTCCAAAACATTTCGAATTAAACGGAACGATGATTTTCAATTTCTTGCAATACATTAAATTTGTAAATACAAGTACGTAGCTGAGTCTTCAGTTAATCTGAGTAGAGTAAAATCCATTCAGAATATTTGCAGTGCTTATGCTATTCAATCAATTTAATACAGATGCCCTATTGTGACTATGTCTGAACTATTGTGAGCAGGGCATTTACTTCATGAATATTTTCAGTGAATGGAAATTGCAGGTTTCCAATTTCGCAGATTTGAAATAGCTTCGCTTAATGTTGATTTTGAATTGCACTTTTTCGCAATATATTCCCGCAGGAAGTTTGGTTCGAATCAAATTTGGTCTTAAAAATTAAATTTGCTACCGCAAAATAGTTTAGTCTAAAATAATTAGCGTAAAGATCACGATTCCATTCAGAATATTTGCGGTGTTTAAGCTATTCCATTAATTTGATTCTAGCTCTTCAGCACTTTCAGCACTTGCAACTTTTGTGAAAAGAATGGGAGAATGATCTCGTTCGACAATTTAATTGCAAGAAAACTTATTTTGAACATGTCCGACTATGTACAAAATGTTTCTTTTAGCAAACACTGGACGTCATGTTGACTGTTCAATTGTTGACTCAAAAATGGTGTGAGGACGTTGAAGGTTCACGAACGACTTGTTGTTGGCTGAAGAGTGAATGCACGACTCGTCAGAAATCAGATTGACTCTATTTATACTAAATAACTTGTTGATTTAGAACTAACAAAAGTTTAGACAAAAAAATCATGTTGGCGATTCAACACTAGTGTTCTGATTGTATTGGCATCGTTCAATTCCATTCAATAGAAACCGAAAAAAATTCAATTAATCTAATACAGATTCACAGCTGTCCTGCAGATGCACCCCTGTCCTGCAGAAATATTGTGAGAGCACATATTTGCTTTATGAATAACTTTTAGCAAGCTAAGCAACCTGTACAAAACCACAACATTTTTCTGGTTTCGGGTCGGGTGGACTAATACGACAACCTGCGCTGCCGTACTTTGCTCCAATTTGACTTGCATGTATGGCTTTTGCTTCTAAACAAATTATTCTGCATGCATTTCTACAGTTCAAGTGCAACTAAGCATGAAATCAATGTAACCCCCGGGTATATTCAAAACACTGTACACTGGATGTGTTGTGTATTTAGTAACTAAGTCATAAATTTGGTAAAATGTAGAGCAGTCGGCTGCGGAAGGGATGGGCGAATTTAGTGGGTAAAATTTTGAGGAAACTTGGACTGGGATAGAGACGGAAGTCCGTTTGAATGATCAACAGACTCTCTGCAGAACTCTGAGATGATAATTCAACGGACCGAATCACACTGCCAGCCGGCAGTCGACAGGCGACCTCAACCTTGACGCCCCCGATTTATCAAAATTTGTCAGCCGAATATTCAGCACTGCGACGAAAGCCGTCGATCCCCTCTTTGGACCTTAAAATTCAAATTTTTGCGAGTGCAGAGCTGCACTGATTCGTGCAGTGCAGGTGTTCCGTTAGAAAACTGCATGGGAATGGGAATCTGAGTAGCAACATTAGAAGAGGGCCAGCTAAACTTGGGTTCCTTGGAATTAAGTTTTGTTTGCAAATTGTCCCTTTTAATCTGACTAAAAGCTGTCCAGATTTCCAAACTCTACACAAGACATTGCGATGCATTGAGTTGCACGCTACTCGTACGTTAGAAGGCAAATCATACTTAATGCGGTTGGCTATGGTCTCGTGGACTTCGACTCGTCTTCGTCTCTCATCCATGAATTTAATCTTCCAAATGCAAATGTACGAACTTTACTCCCGTCGCCAAAGTCGGCAAAATCTACGCCAGCCAAGTACGCCAGGAACAATAGGACTTTCGACTTTCACTTAGAATTTGCCACTACGCGAAATCCGCGAGCATATGTGCATCGTGCATGTGCTTAAACCAAAACAAGTAGACTTATTGGCTGGACGATTTTGTACTGGAACGCAGAATCTGAAACGAGACCTAACCACGACAATATTAGAATAATTTTGTCTGAATGGCTTTAGCGGTGCACTTTAGTATTTTGTGCGTACAGCTAGTACAAAATCAACGTACAATGTAAAATGTAATTTTCAAATAAAAAGGGTTCGAACTCGATGCCAAGCTGAATCTGTACATCCTAGACCACATCCTAGACCCAAGCCATCCAGCCTGTGTGTGCATGAAGTTATCAAGACTTGTTAATTTCTCCAACATTATTATTTTATAAGTAAATTAAACTTTGTATCAATCTGAAAAGGAGCCTGTGCACGACAATTTTAGAATAATTTTATTTGAACGACTTTAAAGGTGCGATATTCTAGTCCTTTGTGAGTTTGTGTGTAAAATGTAACGTAATGCACTGTAAATAAAATGGGACGATGATGAGTCCAAGTTTTGACTTTCCCGAACAGAGTCAGAAATTGATGCCATGCTATGCTCGCTGCCTCTCTTTACTCTTGAGTCTTGAGCTCCAATAAATGGATGTCCCCATTTCCTCAAAGTCGTACTGGAGTGCTCGTGCAGCTTTGCTGGAAGACGAGACAAATGAGATTTTTTACGACCAACCATTTGAATTGTTGTAATTCACCAAGCAAAGCAAACGTCTTTGTCGGCGGCATGCTTCTTTGAATTCTAGATGAGGATTATGTGTGTATTTGTCTATATCAAGTATCAAGTTTTCAAGAGAGCAGAAAGTTGTACAATGTGACTCAACTTTGGCACATGGCTTCATTGTCATGTACTATAATATTCAGGAGATAAATTTTGATTTGTGACCAGTCTTTAGGAAAATGAGGATCTCAAAACTAGCCGATTTCCTGTGTATCGGCAACAATCTATATAAAAATTGCAAATTTTTTATGTATTTTGGCTCAGAAATTAAGAAGAAACTGAAAAGCAGAATATCTCACAGTCTGGAAAGTACAGAACAAGATCCCAATCACTAACCTTTTCACTTTGGTAAGCATTTAATTGAATTACGCGTAAATATTTATTAAGTCGCCAAAGCCCAGCTAAATTCATTTTCATGAAAAGTGTCAGACTATTTTTCTTCTTCAAAATTGTGGTTGCAATTCGTGAGCAAAATTAAAACCACTTCCAATCAAATGTTGACAATCTGAAAATTGTAGTCAGTCCAAAACGCTTTAGCAAGGGAAACTAGGCACGTAAATTCAAACCAAAGTTAAAATTCAAAATTTAATTCAAAAGGCTCGGCTCGTGTCCCATCACGAATACATTAGGAGCTACACGGCAGGACGACAGGTGCTTAAGGTGTTACTGAAGTGAGAAAGTTTAGAGTTGAAATAAAACTCTCGATTTTGGGATTAGCTCTAGTTGACGCATTTATTTTAATATTCTAAATGAAATCATGCATGCACTGCTGTGCTGTGCTTACTGCCCAGAAATTAAGTAAAACTTCTGAGAAGAATATCTCGCCGTGAGGCAAGCACGGATAAAGTTAGTCAAATCTTTCACCTCAAGCAAGAATGTCAAGCCATAGGCAATCTTTAATTTTATGACAATTTCAATTTTTCTGTTGAAATTTTCCTTATGGTTATGGACTAGGCTAACCTAAGGGATTTCAAGAGCGTCCTCCGTGAAACTCATTCGGAAGACACCCAACATTTTGGACAACATTCGAGTATGGATCTTGTACAAGATAGTTGATCATAAGTCATGTCAATACAAGCATAAAATATTGGTTTCCTAATTTTCTGCTGAATTGGCGAATCCAAGCAGAATATGTATTAGGGCAAGGCAAATATGGTAGCTAGATTGCTCGAACGAAACAGTAAAATTATCATAGGGCTTGCCCTGCCTTGCCTTGGCTTTTTGAGAATAGAAAATTTTCGCATGACATACGTTTGTC
>JAQGCM010002702.1:0-10612 GCA_034699705.1 Hymenaphorura dentifera
CTCCACATTTACATAAATGTAAATTTTTATCGATTTTAGCAAGAGAGACTAAGAACCCAGGGAGGAAACTTGACGAAAGCCCGCACGTCCAGAATCAATCAAAAGAGACGCCAGTTAAGGCTACTCGTGGTGATCCTTCGAGTCATCAAAGCGGTGGCGGTGGTGGTGATCGTAATGGTAAGGAAAGGAAATATGGGTTTTATTTATTTAGTTTCCGTCCGTCCGTTGATAATTAGTTGGTGATTGAATTGTGATTGTACCTCCACATTTACATAAATGTAAATTTTTATCGATTTTAGCAAGAGAGACTAAGAACCCAGGGAGGAAACTGGACGAAAGCCCGCACGACCCTAATCAATCAAAGACGCCAGTTGAGGTTACTCCTGGCGACCCTAATAATACAACACCTCGTACGACTTTGCACCGCAAACCTCAGTTTGATCGGACTTTGTCGAACGAGCCAGTAACAATTTACCGGACAGTGTACCCTTTGATTCGCCGAAGCCTTTCAAACTGTGTACTGGAATCTACATCGAGTGCTGAAGCAAAGTCTCCAGTTCGAGCTAAATCAGCTGGCGTAGATGTTGAACGTCAACGGGGTCAACGGGCAACATATTTACCAGAGACAGAGAGGTAATTGTATGAACTCTTCAAAATTTCAACTCTATTATGGTTATTCTAAAGCTGAATAATCATCGGAGTAGTTCAGTCCAGTCCAGAACTAAGACGCCAGATTTGTAAGTACCCAAATCTGGGTCTTAGTTCTGGCTAGGCTCGCTGGACTGTACTAGTAGTTAGATGAACGAAAATTCCACGTAATCAGAATCAGATTACTTTTTTAGTACTTTTGTTACTTTAATCCAATGTATTCAGATTATGGGGTTACGTTGTTGCTTGGGAATGTTGTCTCCCTGTCAGATTCCCTTCATAATAGGACCAAGCCCTATTGAATTAACAGTACTTACAGTGTTACAGTTACAGAAGGTATGACAAAGACTGAGTCCGACTTTACTAACTTAGGAAAGGAATGGGGGTGATTAGATCTCGAATAGAAGGGAGGAATGAGTTAGAAATTTGACATCGGATTATAGACAACTTCAAGGAATTCTATAACGAGATAGGAAGAATCTTATGTATTTGTTATAGAGGGTGTTATATTAATTACAATGTTTACACCCTTCGCCGAGTTTGGCACGACTAGGATTTCCTCTCCTAGCAAACTACCGTAGACCACCAATAATTTGTCTAGGAGTAGTTGTTTAGCCTGCCAATTCACAAATATCACTCTGTTATATTTCGTTCAATTTGCTCTGGCTCAATGAGAACTCAGCTTGACTTATAGCCAAGCTGATTGAAAGCATTGAATCGAATGCCAACGCTCTCACTAGAATGACTGCACAATGTAAACGTCCACAACGTAATCCGTAATACAAGCCGGATAATGTAGGTGTAATCCGTAATCAAATCCAAAGATTAAAGAAAATTTGGAATCCGCAATCCACGAAAATATTGGGAAAATAAAACCTCCGTACATGACTAAGATAATATACTCTCTTTAGGATCTTGAATGCACTTCATGGAGTTTCACCCACAGTAACTTCTGTTTTGCCTGCTGTTTCTGCTACAGCTACAGCAGCTACGCCCCTGAATACTAAGACTCCTTCAGCTTTGATCAGGCACCCACACTCAGTACCTCGTGGAATCAGTGGCGCGGGTTCAACTCCCAAATCCGCTCATGCAAGTGTCGCTCAACCTCAGTATAGTCGGCATGGACCCTCAGCAACTTCTACATTGCCTACTGCCACTGCCACAACAGCGACCCTGAAAGCAAAGCCTCCTACAATGGTGAGCCGACACTCACTGCCAAGTACAATCGGTTCGAGCTCCGCTCCTAGATCCGCCCATAATACTACAGGTGTTCAAGATCAATTTACTGGAACTCTACTGTTAAATACTAACAAAGCTGGGATGGAAGGCCTCCCACTCGAGCATATCAATAAAGTAATTCAGGACGCGTCAATCGGTACACCATTCCACTTACAAAAGGAGCGAGCTCAAGTTGAACTAAACAAAAAAATTGAAGAAATGAAAGCGCAATGGAAGTCTTTTTATAAGAAAACAATTACAGCCGCTGAATTAAAAGTAAGTCTGAGTATCGATATGTAGTTAATGCGGTTTATGAGCACCACAGTATTTTAAGGCACTTGTCGGTAATTTGAAATTAATTTGTTGCCGAATGTCGATTTATTTTCTGGCATATCTTGGTTACATTGCTTGCTAAGCCATAATAATCTAGTATTCTGAAATGAAAATATGTTGTGATTGATTGATTCGAATTCCATATTTCAGGCTGATGGGATTATAGCAGAATTAGAAAGTAAGAACAGATTCGACGAAGTTATAGTTCACCTGGATATGGATGCATACTACGCAGCGGTCGAAATCAGGGAAAACCCACAGTTGAAGTAAGATCTTTTTCTTAAGATCTAAGTGAAACAGATATTGAAATTCAAAACTTCATTCCATTTAAATTGTGTATTGTACGTCTTTAGGGGGAAGGCAATAGCTGTTGGTGGTGACTCAATGTTGTGTACGGCAAGTTATGAAGCTCGCGCAAAGGGAGTAAGATCTGGGATGCCCGGATTTATCGCAAAAAAACTGTGCCCTGATCTAATAATTGTTCGGCCAAGGATGGCAAGATACGTAGCCATCAGCGAGGAAATACAAAAGATTGTCCAAGAGTTTGACTACACCGCAAACATGATGATGGATGAAGTCCGTCTAAATGTTACCAACTATATGCGAGCTCGAGGTATTAAAGACCCAGAAAAAATTGGAACTATGATGAGGGAAAGTATTCGTAGAAATACAGGGCTAACAGCGAGTGTAGGTATGTCACCGGTACTTCAGTACCACCTTCCCAGTATTTTAACTTCTATATCTATTCTCACCTTCATCGTGACTGTAATTATTGCAGGAATTGCGTCCAATGGTTTGCTAGCAAAAATATGCAGCAACGTGAACAAACCCAACGGCCAACATTTCCTAGAGGGAACTCCAGAAAAGATTAAAGAGTTTCTAAGAATGTTGCCTGTTGGCAAGGTGCGCGGGATTGGAAGAGTGACCGAACAGATATTAAAAGCATTTGAAATAACGACATGTGGTGAACTTTTTGAGAGACGAGCTCTGATCTACTTATTATTCAAGCCAGCCACGTCGAGGTTTCTTATAGCTTCTTCCGTAGGAATTGGAGACTCTAATTTTGACGAAAATGAACTTGAAGGGGACCAAAAGTCCATTGGACTTGAGAGGACTTTCATCGGAACAGATGATATGGTTGAAATTGGGAAAAAATGTGACGGAATTTGTGCAGAGCTCAGTGCCATTCTAAAAGCCCGGAATGTAGAGGGATTAACTTTTCATCTAAAGATCAAGACAACAAGTTATGACGTGCGAACTAAGACGGAACAACTGAGAATGTACGTTAGTGATGCTGCACAACTACAACCGGTTGGGAAGTCTCTGTTGAGGTCCTTCGCACGAGAAATTCAACCGTTTGCCGTCCGACTCATGGGAGTCAGGTTAACCGGTTTGAGAACTGTTATTCCGGAAGTTGAGGGTTCGCAGTCCCGGAAGACAAAGCAACCATTGATTCGAGACATAGCCGCAGATTTAGCAAGTAATCCAGACCGTGTCACAGACTGCCCTGTGTGCGGAAAAAAAATTGAGCCACCACACAGTTTGCGTCAACACGTTAATTATTGTCTCGACCGAGCCATGGGTGCAGTGTGTGACGATGAAGAGAAAGTGAAAGGTAAGCAAGCATTTTGTCCGCAGTCGCATGTGTTTACACCACCAAGACCGCCTTCGTTGTTGCCGATGAAACGAAAATTGTCTGAAAGTGCAGCTCAATCTAGTTCCAGTGCCAAGAAGTTTTGTGGAGAATCTTCGTCTAAATCTATTGATACTTACTTTAAGAAATTGTAGCAGGGGTCATCGAAAGGTCAAATGTTAGATCACGTCACTAATAACTTGTTCGGTATTGTTATTGTGCTGTGCGTTATTTGTTATATGCTATCTGTCTGTTATTTGTTGAAATTTCAAAATTATGGCTGTGCCTAAGTGGTGAATGAGGTGTTGTTCATTTCGTGATTGTTTCCCTACGAAATTAAAAATCCATACTTTTCGAAATTTGTAGTTCGTATATCTACTTTAACTGAGGATTTAATATTTGTATAGATAGAATGAAACAGTTGCTCAAAACTAGAACCCTTTCAGAGTGACCTGAGACTTGCGTCAGCAGAATGCCCACAGAGTTGAAGACTTTATTCAACTACGCGATTAAAATGAATACAATCGAAAAATTGTAGCCTGTACTCCGAAACATTTCCCATCAATTTGTACTTTTGTTTTTATAGTTATTTATATGTAGTAATTTTGGACTTCAAATATTTAATTTGATACTGTGTATGTACACTTACACTATGCCAAAGGTTGCAATAACCCAGATGCTTATAATTATATAAACAGGTACTCACGTTTACCTAAGAATTTACTGTAATTTTACACCTTGTAATTTCAATTTAAAAATTGAAATAAAATGAACTTTGCAATATAATGCCAAAATCGTGTCAATTTTGAACAGGAAAACAACACAGTAGCAGTAAGGAAAAGAAAGAACGTCACGGCGAATTTGAAATAATCATCGTTCAGCATAGTATCAGTTCGCCAGTTCAATTATAGTTTCGTCATTATTTATTTGGAAGTCAATCATAGTAAATCCTAATAAACCAAATGCTTTGCTAATTTTTTTTTTGAAATTATCATTACCAATCAGTACCGCAATTAAAAAAAATCTACCTTCAGCTTACATTTTGCACTTCAGATCCTCCTTTCTGCTTTTGACCATTACTACTCTGGTTTTCATTATTATGAAAATGTGACGTTTTGAAATCAAGTTCTTACAAAAATTAAGCCAAGTTAACTGTGATCATTGTTGCATAATTGAATTTAATAATAATTATAGGAGTGAAATATTGAAATGAAATCGACAGAACATTGAATCTAAATCGTGGGAGTGCAGTGCAACTCTTTGAGCCGGTAAAATATTGCGGAAAGTTCTACTTTTGAATCATTTCATGGGCATGAATTTGCCATGTGCTTGCACACTTGCACTGCTCGTTCCTAATTTTCAGAAAACGTTCTGAAATAATTTGCTAGTTTGTTTCTCAATTAGTAGTTGGCAGTCAGCAGTTATCATTTAGATTTGTCCATTTTTGATTTATTTTTCCGCTTTTGAAACTTTGTGTACAAGCACAAAATCACTAGCAAGAATGGAGAGAGCTAGTTTCATCACAAGTATGGCTTGGGTGCAACGTGGAAAATCAAAATCAACTGTAGATAAGGTGAGCAGTTTAAAATTAAATATTTGATCTTTCTAACATTTTTTAAGTGTCTGTTTTGATTGTGTAGTCTGTGCATCTCAACGTTTGCATTTGATGACTGGTTTTTGAATGAATTTCAGGTCAAGTTTACCAAGGAGGAACTCGCAGATGTTATAAAGGAAATGAAGTTGAAAGAGTAAGTGCAGATTTAATAATAATTAAATTTTATTGCCGTTTGTTTTTTCTTGACTTTGTTCTGTTTTTGCATTGCACTACTTAAACGATCAGTTGAAGTTATTCCAAGTTTTATTGCCTTCAATTTTTTTTTGTCTGTTTCCAAGAACCCTAGCCCAAAACTAAATCCGTGGTCTATGCTGTCAGTCCTGCTCTGTATTTCAGTGTGATTGAGTTCACACAAACTATCATTATCATTACACGTTCAAATAATTTAGTAGAGTTCCGGAGCTCATTGACATTAAAATTTATTATTTAAGTGAATTTGGTGCCGGTAGGGCGGAGTACGAAAGTCGTCCTGAGGAAGAGAAAGGCTCAACTGCTCAGCCGGTGCCAGACAGTGAGGAAGAAGACGACTTGTATGATTTGGAACACTACGATGATGAACCGTCAGAAGCAATGTCGAATCGTCCAATTGAAACACTGATTCTCAACAATGAAGCAGACAGTGAGAGTGAAGATTCAGACGCTGAGCCTGACGAATTCAACGTCAAGGCGGACGATAATATTATTTTGACAGGACATGTGGACGATGACGTTTGCATGTTGGAAGTTTTTGTTTTCAACAATGACAAGGCTGAGCTATTTCTGCTCCACGACATTTTTCTTCCCAGCCAGCCTATGAGCATTGAATGGATGGACTACAATCCGAGCGACGCAGAAAATGCTTCCAGTTTTGCAGCGGTGGGCTACATGATGTCTGAAATTCATATATGGGATCTAAGCGTCAGCGGTTGCCTAGAACCAGCCTTCCGTTTGGGTGGACGGTACCTATTTATTCAATTGAGTAGATGTTAATAGTAATTCGTTTCCAGAATTATGAGGACTGAGTCTTGAATTCTTTTTCGTTTTCAGGAAAGCAAAGAAATCCCAGCGCCACTCTGAAGCAGTCATAAGTTTGTCGTGGAGCCCGCAGAATCGGTAGGATTTTTAGATTTCTCAAAATTGTGTTCCTGGAAAACTGTTTTTAAAGAAATGTCTGTCTATAATGAATTATTTTTACTAAAAGAAATGTGCTGGCCAGCGGTTCAGCAGACAATACTGTTCGGGTGTGGGATTTGGCAAGCTGTCTTCCAATCTTAAAGCTGGATCCATTTGAATCTTACGTGCAAAGTGTCCAATGGCATGCTGTCGAGACGCAGACTCTCTTAACCGGAAGTGCCGACAAGTAATTTGCCTTTCCATTGTATTATTGTTCACCTGCTCGTAGAGTGGCGTCAAGTGTTCTAACCATAATTTGTCGTAACAGGAAAGTAAGGTTATTTGACTGTCGTGGCACCAATCTGTTCAAGGAATGGACTATGGATGGAGAGATTGAGCAAATAATGTGGAATCCATTTGACCCTCTGAACTATTTTGTAAGTTTTCCGACTAAAAGAATACCACTATTTTAACAACCAGTAAAATCAAACCACTTTTCAAGGCGAGCACCGATTCCGGCGAAGTTTCTTATATGGATTTGAGGTCACCGAAGCCTGTTTGGAATTTAAAAGCTCATCAGGAGGAAGCAGTGATGACTTTGAGCAGTCATTGCGAATCATTCTTTGTGACCGCATCTCATGACGAGTCTGTTAAAGTTTGGGATATCAAGTCTGGATCCTCACCAGAATTTGTGGCACAGAAATCCATGAATATAGGGGCTATTTATACCATCAGAGCCTGTCCGGATGTGCCTTACGTATTTTGTGCTGGTGGGACTAAGAAGGACAACTTTATGTATTTATGGGATGCACGCGACAATGACGCTGGTAATTTTTGCCCGAATTTTTTCAATCTAAAGAGCTTGTCGTTCTTTTGTAATGTGCTTTTTTAATTGCTTTCAGTAATTGAACACTTTGGCGAAAACGCATCAAGAGGATGGAGCCAAAGGCAGAACGAGGCGGCGGTTCCAACGAATTCCATGGATACAAGTCAAGAACCTGAACCTTGTTCTTCGTCAAGTCTTAGACCCAATAATGGTGGGCAAATTAAAATAAAGCGTAAGAAATCTGATAAAGTTGTCAAATCAGTCAAATCAAAAGAAGCTCAAGCAGGCACGTCTGCCGGTTCATCAGCTCCGAACAAGAAAAAACGAGATCGTAAAAAGATGCACCCGAAGAGTAAGAGAAAGGATAGGGACGACGACGACGAGTAGATCCTGAATGTAAATATAATTTCTTCCTCCTATTATATTTTACATGAGATTGAATGATTCAAGAATAAATTCAGTTTTACTATTGTTTTCTTACAAACAAGATCTGATTTCTATTTTTTTTATTGATCTTTTAAATATAACTTCATGATTATACAATTTCATGCAAAATCTTCTTATCCCACAGGTGCAAGTGTAGTGCTCTTGTTTGTTTCCTCACTCGATCCCCATTGCACTTGAAGTCGTAATGCTTCGAATCAGTATACAAAATACATATTCAGTACGCCACTTTTGAAATTTGATAACGCTCTAAATATTGTCAAGAACTTCTCATAAAATATGTAATATAATGCATTATATCAATTAATTTCATCTAAATTGACTCAACCACTCGCCAGAAAGACAAGCTATTTACAAAAATAACCAAAACAAATCCACCAAATTCCCAGTACCCATTGCCAAAATTCGTTGCAATTTTACATTAGAATATAAATTCATAGCAGCCCGAAAATTTGCACAGATCTGATATGATTGGCTGTTGCAGCACTGAGATGAGAAGTGAAAGTTCGGACACATTAATAGCATATCTGCAAACAGTTCTCTCTTACACACAATTTACGGTCAACCTGCAAACAAGTTTACTTTGAGTTGAGTAAGATACATATGGGCATGGCAGCCTGTCGCCGAACAAATCGGCATACAATTTGTATTATTTACAAAACTATATCACAATGCACGTCACATTAAGTCATGGTTCATGGAAATTACAATTTGTGTTGAATAAAATTAATGAACTAGCGTTAGTTGCTTGTAGTGGAATAATTAAATTCCCTTCAATTGTGAATGATCTGGAGTATAGCCAAATGACCTCGCCAAGGATGGAAATCTGGACAACCATTGAAGTCGTTGTGGAAGAAGTCTGTCTTGCTGGTGATTAGATGAAGTTCCGAAGAGGTTCACTGGCGAATTCAGTCCTGCTTTGCTGGGAAATTGTTGAGCTTTTTGGAAAGCACTGGCGACAGTAAATCTCAGCATAACGCAACCTGGCAAACAAATAATGAAGAAAGTTGTCTAAATTTGAGAATCCTCAACAAATCGTGATTTTTCCCTGAAAATAATTATTACCAGAAGGGTTAACGTCGACAGTTATCTTGTCATCGGGAGTGAGCACACCGTATTCCTTATTTGTGTAAAGGTCTTCCACTCTGTAACCAGCTTCATGGGTCAAACCAAGCTCTCGATTAATTACAGAAACTTCAGAAGGTGTTCCGTCAGTGCGGCGATTCAAAAACATGATAGCATAGGAGAAATCTGATCGGACAACTGGAGTAATTGGTCGGGCCCAAATTTCGATTCCACGATCCTTTGGAAAGAGCGAAAGCAATAAGTAAAATGTCCAGGATATAATTTTCTCTAAATTAGATGCTAGCTAACCTTATAGATTCGTCGACCTTGAATTCCAAGAATATCTTGGTTCACAGCAATGATTTTCCTATTCTGAAGAATTGCTTTGTAATCAGGCTTGATTGTTCGGAGATCAACAGACATCAACAAAGGTGAAGCCCAGATTGCCCAAAGAGCCATTTGCGATTTACTTTGTTCGTAGCTGAGGCCGAAATTTCCAATGATCAGCTGCGCAGAAATACAGAATTCAAATTATGGATGGATTCTGGAAAATGTTCGTAAGATTTGAGGTTTGAAGAATCTTTAATTACCATATCCGGGTCATTCCAATGCCCTGGCCCAGCATTAGGAACAATCACATCTTGATTATCCCCATAGTAGTCAATTATGGTTTGAATGCTCTGCCAAGAATCTTGAATGTCGTCAAAGTTTCTCCAAAGATTACAAGCTCCTTTAATTGCGGTATAGTTTGGCTGCAAATATTTAAGATGAAGCATGAGTGAACTCAATAATTAGCCGAGTTAGCCAAAACTTAATAGAAATTATTGGCAAGGACTTCTGGAAAATGGGGTCATGAAAGTGAAGTCAATTTGTTTTTGAGTAATTGAAGGTAGCACTAATTGAAGAAGTGCACTTGCAAAACATTAAAACAGGATTCAGGTTTAAATTAAAAAAACTGGATGAACTGGTTTAAGTTTCGCTTGATGCAATGAAATGAATGAAGGAAAGAGTTAAGTTGCACAAGTGAAAAGTTGACCATGGTTTTCATATAAAAGAAGTGGAAGAGATTCAATACTTTCTTCTTGTGCTGTCTGGTCTACTCCACATATTGCGATGAAGTCAGGACTCAGGACCAGCACTGTCGTCGTCATCGTCCCAGATTAAAAAAGCAAATCGAATAAAAATTAAAATCTACTGCTCTACCTCAATTCCACTGTAAATCTGGTAGACAGGCCAAGAACACGAGTACATCATGGGTCTCCCAGTGCGATTCAAGTAGTAGCCAAACTCCGGGTAACCTGTTACGTTCAATATAAAAAATGCGCTGCAACAGGTTTCTTACTTTCGTCGTCATTATTTAGAAACTGAACAAAAATGTCAAGAAACAAGGTAATAGCATATCCCACACATTTTATAAATCCTTGCAAGATTATGCAAAACGTTGTGTATACTTGTATTAGAATAAAAGAAAGAAAAGTTATGTAATTAGATAAAGGCATTGCTAATTTTTGCAAACAAAAAGACCATGCAAAATTGATCGCAGGTATGAATGCAATGAAAGTTTGAGAAAACAAGAGAGTTGGCTGGCATATTGACAGGTCTGAAAAGTGTAGTTCCTCATGAAACAACATTAAATAAACAGTAAAGGAAGCCAACATCTAGGGTTATTATCGACAATCGCAAAATTGACTAAATGGCTAAATCCTAAATGTCTTGCAAAAATACTTTGAGAGTTCAG
>JAQGCM010002703.1:0-10608 GCA_034699705.1 Hymenaphorura dentifera
CCCCCCCCACTGCACTAATCAATCTTGAATGAGCCGAGCGGATGATTGAAGTCAAATAAATCCTTTGAGTCGTCAGAGTCAGAGTCAGATACGAAGTTATCAAAAGGGGGACTTGTGTGGGTTTACGACGTGACTATGATCAAGTTGAGGCCTTTGTTTTCTCTCCAGGGATCCCGCGATCCCATGCAGATTCCAGAGGAGTTTGAAAAGTGAAATGAACACCTCATTGCTCCTTTTGAAAAAAAAAACACTCTGAGGGTTTTTAGTTCTTGTGTCTGGCCTGGCTTTTACGAGGACCACCGATCCTTTTGAGGCCTAGTCCTACTAACCGATCCTGCCGATCTTGCCCTGCTCACTCGAGCGGAAGTTTTGAAGTTTGGACGATTACGAATGAGGTGCTTAAGAACGTTAAGATGTTCTGTGAGCTCTTAAGTCCGACCTTATTTCCTTATCTCTTTCTTTTTTATTATCAGACCAGACCAGCCCTACGCCCTACGCCCTACTGGCCCTACCCTGCCCTGCTCTCAAAAACTTGTAAAATTCTTACACTCAACTCAAGTGAAGTGAACTGAGCTAAAAGTGAGCTAAAAGTGAGTGAGTTGAAATGGTCCTACTTTTAGTAGTAATATCTCGACAAGCACCTCACTCGACTCCCTCGCATGCCCGCCCTCGTTTAGCTTCATAGGCTTTAATCCTCTTCTCCTCGTCCTCCTCACTCTTAACTCGTGTTTTATGGTCCATATTATGGATAATCGACCAGTCCTGGAGTCCAGAGTCCTGAGCCCTGCTCTGCTCACTTTTTAACAGCTCAACTTCTCCCGCCGCCGCGCCGACTGACTCCTGCTCCACCTCATTCGTGAGAGACATTAAAAAGGCATCAAAACGCTCCAAGCCGAACCAGGCAGGCAAGAAGTGCATTGTGTTTGGAGATTTGAGACCAACAATTGAATTGAATGCGTGTGCTGGCAGGGGTCGACGACGGATTCGGACTCGGAGTGCATAGTCAAATGAATGAATGCGACGTATATTAATTGAAGTAGGTTTATTAGGGGGGGGGGGATTTTTCGCCAATAAAATTCTTCGCTGTCAAGAAGGAATGAGGTTGAGGTTTTGGGCCAAACTTTGCATTTTTGAAAAGAATATATTTGCACTTGCATTGCGTGCATAGTTCGGCTCGGCGTATTCGAAATATACATAAATCATGAATGGCGATTGGGTTGATTGATTGTATGTTGAGGTCAAAAGTCGGACATCGGACAGGTGAGGCAGAGTTGTTGTGAGGTAATAAGGAGTTGGGGTATCTTGACGTAAAACGTAAAAATAACATTACGAGTACAGGCAAAAATAAGGTTTACGTCGTACGTTTTAGTTTTACGTCACGTTGCCCCAACTGCCTAATAAATTTAGGAGGCAAATCGTAAGAGTAGCTCAACACTCAGACGTATTTGGCGACATAATTTCGATATTTCTATGAAGATAACCACAGCAAAGGTGTACGTGTGCACACGTCTAGCTCATAAATCTTTAGGTTCCTCAATGTTCTACGTATTCTGAATGAAGGTGCGTTCGCGATTGCATTTTATACAACTTTGTACATGTATGTGTCTATTTGTATATACATGGTGAGTCAGAAAGAATAGAACCCTTTTGAATCCATATAGCTGGCGAAAGATTTGAATTTGACCGATTTTCCTGCCGTTTTTTTTAAATTCGTACAAAAAATTAGAAGGAATTTACGTAGTACGATCAGAGCTCAATTTTAAAAAATTTTGACACATTACTAAATTCCAAGAATTTGAGGAGTTCATTCATTACTCTGTGTGAAGTTTGTTGAAATTCAACAATGGTTGTCGTGGGATGCAAAGTTTTTCATGAATGATGTGCCCATAAGCCGTAATGCTAAAAGTTTTAACCGAAATCGAACATTTGTGGGGAAAATGTGTCAAAATTTTTTTAAAATTGAGCTCAGATCGTAATTCGTACTACGTAAATTCCTTCTAATTTTTAATACGAATTTTGAAAAAAAAAACGGCAGGAAAATCGTTCGCCAGCTACTTAATATGGATTCAAGAAGGGTTCCATTCTTTCTGACTCACCCTGTAAATACATTATATGTTCGTGTATTTGAGTTGGCTGGCTGGCTGGCTGTGCGTGTGCCTGAACTGAACCTGAGGAGCAGCGGGGACGGCGAAAAAAAGAGACAGACCTCAAGATAACATGAAATGAACGCACAGGAGCGCTAGGCGTTAGGAAAGGACAAATAAGTTCTCCGGTTTCTCGGTTTTTCTCACCAACCAACCGAACCGGAGTACCGGAGAACCGACCGACTTGCAATTCTCTCATTTTGACACTTTATTGCTTTTGCTATCCGCCACTTTTAAAGGTTTATTGCTCCTCGAGAGTAGTCAGAGGCTTAGAGGGAACAAAATGTCATTTAATTAAAATCTATCCTGAGCAGAGCATTACGTGCATTCATAGAAATACATATATGTACCCACCCTGCTCATACATGTAGCAAATATAGGGTGGTGCAAAAGTCACAGGCCGTTTTACATGCAAGCATGGATTCAAGTGTACCCCGCTGTTCCATGTAGAGTAGACTAGTCAATTAATTTCGGACCACCCTGTATATATATATATATATATTGTAAATGATATGACCTTGTATTTGTTTACATGTAAGTGCATGACTTGGCAGGTACGACGAAATATGCACAGAATATGCGTACAGAGACTGATGACTCAAGCAGCAGCGTCGTGCTCATAATTGATATTTCTTCAGAAAACACATTTTAAATTGAATTCTAAATATTCTAATTTAATCATGATCTCATTTATTTATCTCCTGAGGCCACACAAAGGCAAAGGGCTCGAATTCTGAAGTCTGAGTTGGCGTGGGCAGTGCAGTGGATTGGGAGACGCAAAGCAAAGGAAAATTTTCTCGGCTTGTCCATCGAAATCTGGCACAAATTTTGAGTTTCAAGGACACGATTTTTAGTAAAGAGTAGAGCAGCTGCAAAAAAAAAAAAAAAAAAGAACTCCGAATCTCAACTTTTGAAAAGCAGTCAGAAGAGGTTTGAGTCCCAGTCAGAAAGCAAAGCACCTGTAGAGCCTACTACATAGACTAGAGCTGTGACTCTGCCTGCCACTGCCACCATTTCTTCTTACAGAATGTGACACACACGCCACGCACTGTATGACATTTGAGCTATGAAAACTGAAAGCCCAAGAGCAACCGAAAAGTGAATACCTCCTTCCTAGACTCGCAATCGGTTCGGATTCGACCACATTTCGATCCGTTTTCTACGAACTCTTCGTTTCGAGTCGTTCGGGTTTCGAGAATTCATTTTTTGTCTTTTTCTGTTTTCACGGTGTGTTTTTGGCTGGTTTTTTTTTCGGGAAAAATCCCGGCAAGCACGCCGCCGCACGGCACGCAGTTTATTTCGACAAAACCCTTCAATAGAGTCCAAAACTGTCTCAAAATTTTGAGCGCCAAGACTTGTGAAAAATGATGCTTGCTGTTAGACAATAACCCGCTGCCGCTGCCGCTGCGGCACTCGGATAACTCCGATTTCCCAGACTCAGATCTTTTTTTTAGCGGGCATTGCATTGCTTTGCTAGACTTCTCTGTCTGTCTGTCTGTCTGACTGGAAAAATGAAGGTATGTAGCTGTGGCTGTAGTCATCGTTGATTGTTTTGTTTGACTCTTGAATATTTCATTGGGACGACGCGAAGGCGACGAAGACGACGTAGGCGTTCAGTCAGTCACTCAGACCATGCATTCCTTTTCTCCAGACTTCCAGAATTCCAGCCCACACGATGGCAAGGCGACGACTGGAGCGGCGTCAATTTCTCCAGCATTTTTCCACCCGTTTTCACGTCGCACTTGCTTACCTTCCTGCACATAAAACGCTCCATTTCCCCCAAAGAAAGAAAAGAAAGCTTAAGATAGCAAGGTTGAGATTGGAAACGCTTATTTTGAAGTCGTCGTCGTCGGCGTCCTCGTTGTGTTGTGTGAGTGAGGAGCAACAAGGCGTGCAGAATCTCTAACACATGTATGCATTCTCCAGACAAGCAGAGAGCACATGCACAGAGAACCCGAAACCGGGTATTCCCGAAAAACTGTTCCCGAGAAATTGTAGTAGTGCTGTGGGTCGGGTAAGTCGTCGTTCCTCCTCTGGCTGGTTTTGGTTCAAGTTACCACTTGTTTAGCATGAGGATGGATCGGGTTGAGTGACTAGCTGGCTCCGGCACGCATACATACATACATAGTTGAGAGTTGAGTTGAGTTGAGTTGGAATACCCGGGTATTTTTCTTCCTTTCTTTCTTTCGGTTTTTTTGCCTGCCTGCCTGCCTGCCTCCTCTCTTTCACTTCGCACACACCTAAGAACCCAATGAGTCGGAAGCTGAAGCTAATGTCGACACAGACACATGTTTCTCTCACTACCATGCATGCCACGCAACGAACGACTGCCTTGCCTGCCTGCCTGCCTGCTCGACTCGATCCGATCCGTCCATAAAATCGGATCGGTTTTCTTTTTCACACTGCCACTGCACTGCACTGCTACACTGTAGTGGCAGTCCTACAATCATAAACACGACAACGAAGGCAACTAAACTTTTTTACTGCCGCTCCATCATTCAACCCGAAAAATACTTACCGAATGGCAATGCCCGGGTTTTTGTTGCCAATGCATGGCATGCTCCGACCCTGTTCGGTTTCATTTGTTCTCCGAGGGAAAATAAACAGAGAAATATACGGTGTATGCGGTTGCGATACGATGCGAGGTGTGTCATTATATTTTGGTTGGAGCTTTTCGCCTGCCGAGAAGGCTCCCTTGTGCCGTGCGCGACTGCACGGAACTTATGCCATGCCATGCGGTGCCACAAGGGAAGGTCCCCTCACTGCCCTGTTCCATTACTTCGGCTTTTTGTGTGGAATTTGAATCTAGCGAGAATGGGAGGATTTTGGGAATGCTTTGGAAATGGGCTACGGAGAATCGATTGGAAAAGTTTGGTCAATTCAACACTACGATTTGAATGTAGTGAATGTGCTTAGGAAGTTGCAAAAGCCCAACTTCTTGTTTTGGCTTTTTTTTTCCCCTTGTGGGCGGCCGGTGGTTTGCAAATACGTCGGGGTTGATTAGAGGTATAGAATCCGGTTTATTTGGAATATTCGTGTTTGGAAATATTTGAGGGTAGAGGGAAAGGTTGCCATCCAGTTCTCAGCATTTATGAATTTGGAAAATGTCAGACACTGGAGGAGCAAAAATTGAGTCTTTGGGCTGCAAAATAATTTGGATCTCATCTGGTTTGAATCCTCCAACCTTGAATCTCCCGACCCGACCCGACCCGACCTATCTTGGGCTTTAACTGAAGGGATCGCTCTGCTTCCCCACGGAGGAATGGAACGTGTCCCTTGTGGTTTGTGCCGACCATCTAAAACCGATTTTCGTAAAAATTGTTCGGAGCTCAGGTGCATGGGAAGTGATGATTTGATTGGAAGCGAATCAGAACACACCCGAATAGTTCAGTTCGGTGCGGTGCGGTGCGGTAGTGCGGAAGCGGATGAGCACTCAATTCTAAGAAATTGAGGAGATTTGAGAGATGAGGATGCGGAGAGAAAGCAGAGGATTTTCATTTGTTGAGTAATGATGTTGAGCGTGAGACGACTGGGACTGGGAGCTCGGCAAAGGATGATTAGCTTTGTCATGAGTCAGTGGACCGACTCATGTCTTCCGCCTTATTAGCCGTTACCCGACCCAATCGCATCAGTCCAACAAACAATCCATGCATCCTGTCTGCTCTTCAAAATTCCAATCCGAATTCTAATCCCGGGTATTTCAGTGGAATTTTTCCACCCTCCTTGCTCCTTGCTCTCATCTCGCTCCTGCTCTCTTCGTGCATCGCACCAAAGGTAATTCGGGGAGAAATGAAATTCTTGGAGCAAAGCGACTGCGACTGTGTAGTGCGTGATTAGCAAATCCCAGCACAGCCGTGACAACTGGTAATGGTCTTGAACAGGTCTCTTCAAATTTGAACAATACTAGTAGTATGTACATGCATGGATTTCTACAAATTTCAAGCAAGTTATGTTACGGACACTGCATACGAACGAAAGGTAGAGCGTCGCGAGTCTAACAAAAAAAAAGGAAGATGAAGTGAAGTATAAATCAGGCTTTGAGCCTTAATTGATGTCTTCCGTCTTCCATCTTCGTCTTCGTCTTGTTCTTCGCCTTCCTCTTCCTACTCCTCCGGCCAAACAACTAAGAATGGAATGAAATTACAATTTGTACGCAAATTCTTCCTGCCTGCCTGTCTGCGTGCCAAATTGCTTTGTTTGTCGGTTCTCGGTTCTCGGGTCGGTCGGGTTTAGTGCCTAACGGCACTCACTTACTTTGGAGAGACAAGACAGAAGAGCCAGACACACCTGTGCATTTTCAAATTAGTCGTCTAGCAGAGGCAGAGTCTAAAATAAATAAGAGAGAAGAGGCGAAGAGGGGGGCCTGGGGGGCTGGGGGGGCCGGCAGAGGTTCACGACTCGACTCGACTTCGTACAGTGCAAACAAACAAAACAATCTGTCCGACGATCTCCTATCTCATGCTGCTGGCTGCTGCTGCAAGATCTTCAGAATTTAGAACTCAAGTTGAGAATGAATGAAGGAGCGGAAAGACAGAGGAGCAATTTCTTGGAGAAAGCAATAATGTCATATGTCATCTGTCGCAAGTTGGACGCAGGCAGTCTTCCGGTTCGGTTCGGTTCAAGTGAAGTGAAGGCGTTATTGATTCAGGGCACCCGGGACGGGAGCCGGAGCCGGGATTTATGAGTTTTGGCGTGTCGAGGTCGCCCTGGTCTGGGCGGCGGCAGGGGTGTTGTGAATGTGATGAATTGATGAATTTCTCTGCACCCCCTCCCCCCCCCCCCATAAAGTTTAAGAAATGAATTGATATTTATGACTATCGATGTGGCGGGTGTTGTTCGGGGCTTCGATCATTCCTAGTTTCTGGGGATTTTGGGTGTTTTGCACCGAAAAGTGAAATATTTCACTTGGAATGCAAATGCAATGCGAGGAGGATAGTCAAATAAGTTAGAATTTGCAACGAAATATTTACCTGCTAAGAAATTTTTGAGAAGCTAAGAGGCTCGTGTCAGTCGAGTCGAGTCGAGTCAAGACTCGAGCCCTTTGAATATTTAAACAAGTCAAACAAAATTTTCTTGGCAGCAACAATGAACAATGTGATCCAGGAAAGACCCGAAGAAAAATATACTGAAGAATTGACAGGTCTATTGTCATGAATATTGGATGCAATGCAATGCAATACAAAGTAGCGTACGTAATACCCGGGTTTTTGTGCCCGAGCATTTGAATGAAAGCAAGCAGGAAGCAAGCTCTTGAGAATTTTTTGAAAAGGATGCGTCTTATCTTTCGTTCTTTTTTCTTTCTTTCTTTCCTGTCCTGTCCTGTCGTGTCCTGCATTGCATTGTATTGCATTAAATCGAATTTACGTAATTTTTCATCTCTTTTGTTTGGGGATTTATTTGCACACAATTCTTCAAAAATTCGCACGCGGCGCCTTTGACCCACGACATGCACGTCAAACATTCCATTGTTGTAGCGCTTTAGACCTTTTTTCTTGCGAATTTTTCGAGTGTCATCCAAAATTCGATATTCTTGGCGTTCCGCAAATATCGGGGTCGATCGGTCGCTCGGTATTTTGACACCGTACGTAAACCTCGGGACGGGTTGTCAATTTTTCCAAACTCCCGGGAGACATAAAAAAAACTTGTGTCAAAAAGAGCAGAAAATCCCTTAAGTAGCAGCAAATTCCAAAAGAGAAAGTTGGAGAAAGCACTACGTAAACTGCTAATGCCAAACCAGGTCGTATTGAACTGCTGGTGTTTTGTGAGATGATCTGTCGGGTTGGCCAAATTTTGTTGCGAATTCGTTTGCAAAATTTGAATAGGTTTTTAAGGAGGTAAAAACTATACCGTAATTGGAGTTGGAATTGAGCGGTGAGAATTAAAGTTTGCACCTTGCAGCAGGTGAATCACAGATCAAATTTTATTTGCGAAAATTATGAAATTTGTATGCATTGTTTTGCAAATTTGTTTTGCACCATTTCCAAACTCTATTTGTCATTTTGAAGCAGCGTCAAGTCCTCGAAAAAGTAGACTTTGCCCACAGTGGACGAAAATAATTCCTATGTATCTTAAATGCAATCAAGTGAGTGAATAATTTTGATCAATTTCATGAAATCGATTAAAATTTAAAAAAGTTGAAAAATCTGAAGTGCTCTCTTCTGCGCGTTTGGCTTTGGGCTGCGGCTGCCGATGATTTGTTGAGAGTCAACTTTAAATTAGGGAGTTGGGGCAACATGACGTAAAACTAAACCTTTAGACGTAAAACGTAAAAATAACATTACGAGTATAGGCAAAAATTAGGTTTACGTCGAACGTTTTAGTTTTAAGTCATGTTGCCCCAACTCCCTATTATGATTGTCTCCCGAACCGCACCGTTGATTACCCGCACCGAAATTGCATTCGGGGCTGTGCAGTAATTCATATCTTGAAATCGGGCTTCTGAATTTGTAATGTAATAAGGCGCCATGTCTTTTCCTGTTTTTTTTCTGCTTCCTTTTTTTCTCCTTCCCTTCATTTTTGGTGTATATTTTTTTTTTTCATTTGTTGATGTTGATCTTCATTGCAATTTTGAGTTACGACCGACCCCTGCAAGCAGTATTTTTGAACAAAGCGCCGCCGCCACCACCGCAGAAAGCAAATGCGACTAGACTTGAGAAGTCCGAAAAACCGAACCGAAATCGGGCAAGAAGCAGCAGTGGTCCGCCAAGTTTTTACGATTTTATTTATTTTATTCACGTTTCACGAAATGAAAAAGGAAAAGAAGTCGAAGGCACACAGAGCCGGCCCCGGCCCAAAGAAATACGGAAATGAAATTGGAATGGTTTGGGGGAAGTAGAAAGTCTGGTTGGAAGGAAAGATCCGACTACTCCGAAAAAACCGATAAAATATTGCATTGCGGTGTGGGTCTTGGATCCGTCTGAATTTTTGCAGAAATTTTTGCAGAACAAGCCTTGAGGGGGAATTAAGGGTCATGACTTGACTTCCATGGCCTGCATGAGCACAAGGGACACCCACAACCTGATGATGAGTGTCAAAACTTGAACACAAATGCCCAAAGAATTTTCCTTAATAAAATCTCAACTTCAAAAACTTTGTAAACGGTTCCCTCGTCGTAGCCCTTCGTTCGTGGCCAAGCCCATTCGACCGACCACGAAAAAAAAGAGAACCCGGGTCCGGGTATTTGGAGGAGCAAAAGATGAGATGAGAAAAATGTCATCGAGACTTTCATGATAAATTCTCTCCCGCTTTATTTTATTTTTATAACCTTAGCCATATCTCATCCGAGTTAGTCCAGTCCAGTTGAGTTCAGTTCTCTCCACAGCCAGATGCCGGATACCCGGGTAGTCTAGCGTCTAGCCACCCGGGTCTTTTTTCCACACAAATCGAGAATGCAGTGCAATGCAATGCAATGCGGGTCAATTTGCCTCGCAATGTGACGACGACGCCCTGCAATGCAATGCATTGCATTGCACTGCTGCGAGACATGACAATGACATGAGTTAGGACATGATAAAAGAGAATCCGGGTATCCCCGGGTATTTGTAAAAAGAAAATTATAAGACAAGACGTAGCGTCGCGTCGGTCGCTGGCATGTCCCGGGATGTCGTGGACGGATTTTTGACATTCGCAAAACGACAGGAAATTGAAATTGGGATTTGAAAGTGAGACTCGGGCAAAGGCAAAATCGGAACCGGAAATGGAAACCGGAAGTGAAAGCCAGAAATAACTTGTTCTGCAAAAGTATGACAAGGACATGGGCAAGAAAATTGAATTTGCAGCAAAGATTTAGCAACGTTTTAGAATTTTTTGTTGAATTTTTTTTCGACAAAAAATTCTTTCATGCCTTTGGGGTAGCTAAGGCAACCGACGCCTAGAAATTTAAGGTTTAAAATCTACGACTTGACACGTCTGGGTTTCTCTAGATCTCTAGATGAGACTTTTAGGAAAGATAATGAGGAGTAAAAGTTGGGCAACTCATGTAAATTTATAACTCATTAGTAGTCCGGCGGGAGTTGGAATGCCCGGGTGAGTCGGGTCCGGGTCCGACCGGAAGACCTGACTGACTCTGGCACTTCCTCAAACTTCACTGCTCTGCTGCTCTGCTCTCCGCCGCCGCCAAAGATGAGATAATGCCAGAGTGAGAGGCGAAACTAATTGGACTTTGAGTTCTGGCCAAAATCTGGGGGAGCTATATTTTATGTGTATTAAATATAAGAGCAAGTGCCGGGCATTGGCGGGCATTGGCGGGGCTTTGGCTCAAGTCCTAATTGAGATCTGTGTAACTTTCTCCTACCCGGGTAGTTCTCCAGAACATGAACACCAGAATTTGTTGTCCTCTCCGCGGGTAATAACTCATGTCTGGTGAGGAGTTTTCGCCGCTCCTTGGTCTGGTCCGGTGCTGACGTGAAGTGCAATGCATTGCTGCAGTGCCGGGCGATACTACCCGGGTATTCCCATTCCTTTC
>JAQGCM010002704.1:0-10607 GCA_034699705.1 Hymenaphorura dentifera
GTTAGTGACTGACTGAGTCAGAGCCAGAACTCAACTCAAAACTAACTCGGGGGATCTGATCGATCATCACTGAAAACGGCACTGCACTGCGTGTTTAGTTCAGTTGTTCAGAAATCGGCGTCCAAAGAAGTAGACTGTGCAAGAAGTAGTTGTAGAATCGACAAATTTTATTCGAAACTATTGTACAAACGTGTGCGTTGTATATGTGTTTAACATCTGCTTTCATCGCCTGCCTGAACTCAAGAGTCAGGAATTCGAATTGGCACCTAATAATAGGGGTTGAGCAACTACTGTTTAGTTAACTACAGCGGCAATAATGTGCGAGTTAATTTTGTCTGTGATGCAATAATTTTGACACCTTCTTTAAACAAAGCGAGTTGTTCTGCGGTGTTCGCTAATTGAGTGAGGGTTGAAGCCTAACTTACTTCCATAATCGCAAGATTTTGAATGTTCAATGTCAAAGGAGGGATTGTGCCATCTTTATGAACTGTAAGAGCCGAGCCTTCAGATTTTACTGCATGGTAATTTGATAAATTTACGGAATTTCAAACGGTAGAATTCCGGACAACCGAATTTGTGACTTTTTGTAACCAGGAGAAAGGGTGTCACTAGTCACTTCTAACGATGGTGATTCTTGATTCTACCCGGAAATCCTACATTTAGTTCGCGTCGCGTGTTGGACAGTGTGTCTGCATTTTCTCATCAAGCATGTTGACAGGGAAAAAATTAATTTCCGGAGATTAATTGAACGCGACGTGTTCGTATTTGCATGGTGAATTAAACGGACATCATCACTCTTATTACAAGTTGTGGTCCAGTACACAGTACGCTATGCGGGCAAACGGATAAAAATAAAAGTCGGATCGGATCGGATGTATTTTAATGAAAGCATTTGCGTACTCTGCATCACATTAGTTTTAGTTTTACGCACGCACTACTGCAGTGCAATGGCGTGATGAAATCCCTCCTCCTGTTACTTGCATGAATCAATCAAATAATAAATAAAACCAGTTTTTTTTTCATGTTATATCTAAATTTAGCTTTTGTCCGGATATGTAGTTTAGTAGTGCTGTGCGTTGTGCGTGTGTTTGTTATTTTGAGAGATCAATCAAAGTATTTTTGACGCTGTGATGATGGGCTGTTCACTCCAGTGCAGTGTTAAATTCCAGGTTTTTAGTCTTGTTCTTGTAGTTAGGTTTTGAAGGACAGAGGATTTTTATCTGATCTTCCTGTCACGTTTATCTTATATATTTTTTGGGAACCCTGCCTGACGATGCACTTCTCTCATATTTTTGGGATTTGTTTTCACCCGTGTCCGAGTAGTGGAATGATGATGATAGACGAGGCAAGGAGAGGCGAGGGAAGCAAACTCCTCTCGTGAGATCACTTGATTTGATCTTGACTTGAGTTTATCGGAAATAGGGGTTCCGTTGACTGGTTGACTGAAGGACTTTTATTTGGAAATGCACGAATGCATGTTTTGAGGATAATAATAGTGTTTCCGGAATAAGATTTGTTTGGTGAACAAGTACGTAGGGGAATTTTGGAGTACTTGAGGGTTTTGGGTGATAGGTCTGAACCAAGGTCTGAAATGTGCAAATTGGTCGAAAAGTCAAAGGCCGACCTTTCGAAGGCTTTTAACCCGACGGAAGAACTAGCTCCTTAGTGCGAAAAGTTAGTATTTAGCAACTGCAGACTGTAGTAGTTGGACAATTAGTCGATGATTTGAAAGGTGCTAAATTTGAACAAAAGCATTTGGCGATGGAAGAATAAATTTGGACAAACTTTTTATGGCTTGTAAATATTTTTGGACACATTAGCTGAGTATTTGGCTGTCTGAATTCTCCATTCTCTCCAGTCCGCCCAGTCATACATCTTCCATTTCTAGTTTCTAGCTCATGTCGAAATCCAATACAGAACACCACTGCTGAGTTAGATGTAATGTAAATCCCGTGTTAAGTGAACGTATTTCGTTTAGTTTTCATTCCTCTCATTTTTTCATGCCTAGTCATCCAACCTGAGCTGAGCGAGGAAAGCAAACACGCATATCTTATCACTCTTGGACAGATGATTCGAATGATTTGAATTGAAATGAAATTATTTGGTCGAGCAAACCTAACACTACGATGGTGTATTATGTGTTTGAAACACACCCAAACTTTGTACTTATTTATTTACGTTTACGTACAATAGCGACCCACAAAAGCAAAAGTTTTTGACAGGCATAATGGAACTCAGGCAGACATGCACGCAACGCACGCATAACAATAGTTTAATCCCTGGAAGCAAGAAACGTGCGAAACTCATTTAGTTTCGCATAATGTGATTAAGACACACAAAAGCACAGAGATTGCAGTTGTGGGAGTTTTTAGTTTTAATTTATGACTGTTTGTGGGTCTTTTCCAGCCCATAATGTTCGGTTCTGTGTTCTGCTCTGGGTCTGCATTGCTCAAGTTCAAGCTCAAAGTCTTGGATTTGGAAATTGTTCTGGTCCTGACTGCCAGCCACATTCATATTTTTCAAGATTAATGTATTTATGCATGCATTCATAGAAAAGCACGGATGGATGTTATACATAAACACAAGTGCTAAATGATTTGCTGGCTCGGTTGCATATTCAACTCCATTGGTCTGGCACTTGGCACTGGCCTTGGATCTTGATTTGACATTAAAGTAAACTTTGCCGACTAGCAGAGTAGCAGTTCAGTGAGTGTTGAGAGATTAAACAAACGATTCCAGTTTGGTAATTTTTTTCGCAACTTCTGTTGTGCGCATTCAGTCGGGTTTTGTTTGAGATGTTTATATAGTCTTTGCAAGGAAAAAATTAAATTCGTTCGTGAGATGAGATCATCGTTGAATAAACTTTTGTTGAATAAACAAAACACATTGGGATATGTTTTGCAGTTGCAGATATCTTTATAGTTTATATCAGGACAAAAATGTCAAGGCATTCTGGTCTGGATTGAATCGGTCGGTTAGAACAGTAGCCTTGCTTGCAAGCATTTGGCAGTACTTTCCTCGGGGAGTCGTCTGCTCGTCATCAATTGACTACAGCTTTCAACATTTGCAATTTGTAGTATTTTTTCAAATCTCAGTTCCTGTTCAGGTAGCAGTGTAACGCGCAGGCAAGCTGTTATATTGGCTTCAAAAGTTAATAATCGCAATGAGTTGGGCTGGCTGGACTGGAATGGAAGGACTAGCTGGAATTATACTTGATATAAAAATGTTGAAGCGAATTTGACACGACAGCATTATCTAGCTCAGAGGTTATCTATCCCTTCTGGCCTGCCTGGCATTTGATTACATTGCATGTGCGTCGTTAGTGACTCACCATCCTCTCCGTTCATCATTACCACGCTGATAATTAATCCATTAACTTCTTTTCTATTTGCAGATCGAAAGAGTGGATTTGAAGTCAGTACGCAAAAAAGTTGAGACAGAGCAAGTAGCCTAGCAAAGCAAAGAGGAAAGCCAAGAAGAAAATGTGCAGTTTCAAAAACAACGTATCCTGATCTTGTAATCGAGAATAGAATGCTGAGAGGAAATCACCGATTCAAAATGGCGGCGACTCCATCAAAAACGTCAGCGTCGTCGTCGTGGAAAGTGAAAGTGCAGTTTGCAGCTATTGTATTGTTGGGATTTATACTGAGCGTGAGTGCGAGATGCCCGCCAGGGTGTACCTGTGACGATGAAAACCTTCAAGTAAATTGTCTAGACGCTAACATTGACTTTGTTCCGATTGCCCTGAACCCCTCTGTCCAAAAACTTATTCTTCGCAATAATCGAATTCGGAGTGTGGACAGTGGATTTTCATTTTACCCAAGCCTAGTTCACATTGACCTTTCACACAACCACCTTTTAAAAATCCAAGCTGGTGGGTTCTCAGTGCAAACAAAATTGGTCCAACTGAACTTGAGTAACAACAAAGTGTCATCTTTGAGTAATCAAACTTTCGGTGGGTTCGGTTCTGGGAGTCGGGATGGACTCCCAGCCCTAGCCGTCCTCAACCTCCACGATAATATTCTGGACACGATTGAGCCTGGAGTGTTCAAGTATACAAAGAATTTGGAAGAGCTTGACTTGAGTAAGAATTCACTGAAGGAATTGAATGCCAGTGCTTTCGTGGGACTCAGCAATCTTCGGATTCTCAAACTTGATAGTAATTTGCTGGTTAGAGTACCGCCAGTCTTTTCAAGCAAATCTGGCTCTACGGAAATGCTACTTTTGAAAGATCTGTTTTTGGGAATGAATCTTATTACGCGGTTGGATGCGGATGCATTCTCAGGGCTAAGAAACTTAGCAACTCTTGACCTTAAAGGATGCCGTCTGTCCCGGATCGACGCCAATGCCTTCCGCGGATTAACTTCTTTGAGGAAGTTAATCTTGATGGACAATGAACTAACGGCCGTACCCTCCCCAGCATTTCCAGCCATTGCCCAACTGGAGATTCTCAAATTGGGTCGAAATCCTATTACACAAATTGGAAGTTTGGCGTTTGGGCCTTTGAAGAAGTTGAAGAATTTGGAAATGAGTGGAGTGCCAGAACTTCAGCTGATACAACCGGACGCCTTTTCCTCCAATCAGGATTTGGAAAATGTGGAAATCTCTACGGGGAAAAAGCTTAGCGTTTTGCCTGCGAGACTTTTCAAAGGAATTAGTAGTTTGCGACATCTTGATCTCAAGGTAAAGAAAAATTTGCAGAATCGCATACTAGAACCGGTTTAGATTAAATTGTGTTAGAAAGTATTGCAACGCAAGTGCAATAACAATTCATATTTAGAACCCCATTAGCGTCGTACGTTCTCAATATTAGAATCCTCAAAGTCTTAACGGTAAACCGAGAAGTGTTTTTAGTGTCGTGATTAATACAATAATACATCCACACACCAGTTGAGTTTACATTTTGTCATCCTCGTTTTATGTAAACAAGTCGAAGAGTCGCTCAAGATTTGTCTTGTTCAATTCAGAACTGTTTGCAAAAAGTACTTTGCAAATTTGTGCGTTGTAAATTTCCCGTAAAGTAAATGTAAACATCTTTGCCTTGACATGAGTTCATCACTTGTGAACTTTTCAAATTTGGGTCGATGATATTTACTAAAGGTTTAGCTTTTAGCATTGCTTTTTTGCACCCATCCCTAATTTATTGGCAGACTTTGTACAGTTTTGCATACCTAATTTCGAAGTTTGTACTTCCCTGAAGAAGTAGAAAGGAATAGCTGTTCATTTTGCAATCTCATCCCGTCCATGTAAATAGTGTAATTAGAATGCAAAGTTTATTCAAGCCAAGCAGGATCTGACTATCGAAGGTCAAGAATAGTCTTTAAGCTTTAATGCTTGAGTTTTAGTTTTAGTCATGGTTTCTGAACGTGATTTGTCATCATTTCCGCCTATTAATTGGTTTCTATGTTTGCAATTTGCAGGAGAACGCACTAACTGGGATCCCAGAAGACTTGGTCAATTGGCAAAGTCTTCGCCACATTCGTCTGGAAGGAAATCCATTCCGTTGTTCCTGTGAGCTCTTGTGGCTCCGTGACTTGTTGATGAGTGAGCGATTCCGTAACACAAGTTTCCTCATCCTGTGTGATGAACCGCTGAATCTACGTGATCGTAAAGTGATGTCCTTAGTTGACAAAGACATAAACTGTTACATAAATGGTCCCGTTCAGAAAACACTTCTTGGAGCATCCATCGCGATTGCGGTCGTGTTCCTCGTCCTCTTCTTTTTCTTCATGTACCGCTACCATGACCGAATCAAGAATACTTGTAAGAGGAAATGTTTTCGAGGGCGTCGAGGGAGCCGGGCTTCTAGAGGAGGTCCTCCAGGAAAAGGTCATCGCGGCTCCACTTCTTCAGCAGCCGTCAAAGCAGCTGAACTAAATAATTCGACCAAAACCTCATTTTTGAGTCATTCCTCTGCCTATCCATACTCGGATGAAGAGTTTGCCATTCGGGCTAGCCTTATGTCAACAAGTCCTCCGCAACATGGCGGGTATCCTAATGCCAACACCTTTAGCTATAACCCTCACAGTCACAGTCTCCAAAGGGGACTACCCCCTCCCATTCCAAGTATGCCGATTCATGGCAATTACAACATGCACACTTTGGGTCACCAAGGTGGAGGCCTAGGCCTGGGGCTGGGTCATGGGTCACATCTCCCCCCACACTACCCCAGTGAATACGAAACCCCTCATGTTAATCTAGGTGTTGGTGGACTTAATTTGAACTTTCCTCAGCATTATGCGTCAACGGGTGGTCCAGGGCCGGGAGGACATGACCACGGAATGCGCTACAATCCTAACCAACAAATTGTTAAACCAATTCCAATGACAGAACTATAGCGGTTACAGTTCTCCAGTTTCTATTTTTAGAGCTACTAATTGCGATCAAAACAGAGCCTATGAGTCGAATAATTACTGAAAATTCATTAATTGAATATTCCATTTTGTGTATTTGTGTGTACATTTTACTTGTACAGAATTTTGTTGTTAGCACTGATAGCATAAGTGTAGGTTGTAGAAGCATGAGCGGCAGCTATTTATATTGTTTGAGTACATATTTTAGCTGGAACTGAAATTATTATTTAAGCTAATTTAGTACGCATAGTTTTCCGTGTATCTCAATATGTTTTGTTGTTAATTTGTTATGAGTTTAGGAGGGGTGTATATTTTCCTCGTTTAGCCTGTGATTAGTTTTTTGGCTGACTTTTCATCGAATGGCACTGATTTTTTTGGATCGTATTTTTAAAGGCTCAAGAGATTACGTTAAATCTGGGCAGGAAAATGGAAGAAAGGCAGCTGCAGCTTAACTTAAGTTGAGTTGTGCTTTCATGGTTTTTGTGATTACGAAAAATTAAATTAAAATCCTCGAGTGATACAAACTTTCCAAGACAGCAAACTTCGCATTCAGATGATTCATTTTAAATTGTAGAACTTTGCAAAATTTACATTTCTTTCAATTTCACTTCTTGTAAGTTCTTGTAGTTCTTCTGAGTTTGTAGCAAGCAGCTAGTCAAAGTCAGAACCAGGTATTTTTAATATTCTGAACATTTCTGTGTCTGGAATGCTTAATCAGCAATCTTTATGAAATCATCCGCAGTCCACAGCACAGCGCAGGCAGGGAACTCGAGCTTTTCCCTGATCTTGAAGTTTCTTGTAGTTTTCAATTGTAACAAAAGTTTGCAGTTTTAGATCAAGATTCAGATTCAAAAACATGTTCAAAGTGTAGAATCCAGGGTCCAGACAGGCAGGCAGGCGCATTTACATTTTTCGTGCAAGATATGCATGAACAATTTAATAATTGAAACAGATTCTGGTTGGTGTACAACTTCTACGATTTTGGTATTTGGATTTCTTGCGTTTTGCGTGGCTGCTATTTGCTAAACTCTTCTAAGAAAATTGCTCAACACACCGGAAGGCAGAGTTTATGTATATTTAAATTAGTAGCCCCATTCTTACAAAATCTTATGCGATTTGCATAAGAAACTATGTATTTCCAAAGGCAGCTAGAAAAGTATGGCATTAAAATTGTATACAGGGAAGGAAAAGTACGACTACAAGAATAGCTGCTAGTGAAACCACAGAAAAATTTCGACCTTACTACTTCAGAATACTATAATCCAAATGTTTCTATATAAAAAAACTACTTTAAAATGATTTGTAAATATTCTAAAGCAATACTTAAAGTTACCAAATTTGGGCCAGATGTTTACAGTTACAGTTAGGATCATACTAGTTTTCAGTTCGGTTCAAATTAAAGTACCACAGATTGGCACAGATTTGCAGAGTCATCTTTTTGAGTTTTTTTTAGCCCAGTTAGCAGTTTTCACTTCAATTTCATTTTTAATCAAGAATTAATTTGTATTTAATTTAGGAATTCAAGTTGTCTATTTTCCAGTAGCTGTCGTTTCTCTGCTGCGAGAAAAGTTTTGTAATATTGTACTTGGAAAATATTTGAAGGAAAATGTGGATGACTTTTGTAACTATAAAAAACTTTACTCTAGTCAAGCCTTAAACTAACTACTACTACTGTACTAAATACTACACACAATTTATTGTGTACTTGCACTCTAAAATACATACATACATACATTGTGTACTTGTAAATATTCTCTACCTTTACATAGTCAGTGTCTTTAAATTTTGTATTTGTATAAAGGAAAGTCAGTGCGGAGTGCGTGTGAGTGCGTATTCTGAAGGCAGGTGATGTAAATTAGGAAATTAACTTTATTTAGAGCTACAAAGAGCAAAGTAAATCAAAAGATGAGGTCCTTATTGTATGCTAATGTACGCATTTAAAGATCAATAATTATTATAAACTTTTTTTATAATAATACATTGACACAAAAAATCCCCAGTTTTCCAAATCTAATCAAAGTTAATTTAATCCTTAACTTTACTTAACTTGTGTAAGTACTGTGAGAAGATAAAAAGGTTTAAGATTCAACTTTGACCATGAATTCATATGTAATTTAGTGTAAACTCGAGTCAAAATTTAGCAATGTATGAAACTAAACGAGAAACCGCAGTTTTAAAGCTATGCTCTGCTCTGTCATAGCTAGCCAAGCTCAGAAAAGCATTCCAGTTTCCCCTTTTGTAATGAACCAAATTACCAATTAATTTATTAATCAAATTAGCTAATTTGCGACTGAATTCAGCTCCAGCGCAGCGGTCACCCGGTCACGTTTACGTCATCACTGCAGTGCGCTGCAACCCTGCCCCTACCCAACTCAAAATTATATAAAAATTAGCACAGGTCCGACCGAACCGACCCTATATTATAACCATGTAAAATGATAAATGATAAACTAAAATTTGTGATGTAATTTACTTGTACTATGTAAGTACGTACGAGAGTTTGATGCAAAGGATGGAAATGAATACGCAGTTTAATAAAAAGACAGTCTTATTCAAGAATTTGTCTTTTTTTTTGTTTGATTTTGCTTTGAATGGTTTTTGGAAGAACCGAATTTATTTCATTTTACTCACTGCTGCACGTGCACGTTCAGTGCTGTGCAGATTTGCTCACAAATTTTGGTGGAAGGAACTGTGAAGTACTGTACGTACGTAATTTTTTATTAATTGATTGATTACATTTGCAATTTTTCATTTGCTTTAAAGAGCTACAGCAGCAAGAGATGCAGAATTGCAGATTACAACAATGCAATGACGTGCTTGATACCTTTGCAAATTGTTGCAAATATTCTGCAATTCAAGTTGACTAAAATCTTCTTTAGAATTAAAATTACACAAACTAAGTACAAGCTAGTCAATATCATTTAAAAATCCCAACCAGTAGTAGTCGGAATTGCTTTGAAAAATTGATTTTCCACTACACTACACAATATGTATGTAAGCACATGTAAAAATCGGTGCTGATTTGGGCTAGACTCCCTAGACGATTTTCTTTAGGTTCGTACTTCATTTATATATGCCTAAGTTAATTTGGCTTTTCTTTGGCCAATATCACCAACTTTTATTTTATTTTGACCCAACCGAAAATCAATTCTAGAGCATATATTTGACATGGTCCACTAAAAATACTAAAATTCTTATCTAATTATAGTCTTTCATTTCGGGCGTGTGTAGTCCAATGCAATGCTAGGGCCACAATAAGCTTCAGCTCCTTGATAGTCGATATCGCCATCGCGCCATATTTCTTCTCAGCCGTGTCCGTCTCGGCCCCCGGCGCCCGCTAATTTCCCTTAAATTCTAAATATTGCAGAATTGCGACAAACTAAGAACTAACAGCGTTCTCAAAATCAGTACAAGCGCTGCGCTACAATTTTACTGTTTTAAGCAATACATAGTTATTTAAAAACAACGCTTAGCACGACTTTTCCTTATTTCTTTTCCTCATAATGACAATTTAATGAGATTGTTCGTCGTATCGTCTCTGCCTAATCCTCACACGGCACGTGCATCCAGAAAAGTTAAAGTTACAGTTAGGTGGATGCAACGTCAGGCCACAATTAAAACATGCCTTTTCTTATCACTCCAATGTTTGCAATACAAATTACAAATCCGCGTTTTGCTTTTATAGCCTAGCCTAGATACGTGTATTTATTTACAAGCGCGACGCGACACGGCAAAGCAAAACACAAATTAAAAGTTAAGGTGAACTTGAACGAAATTGCCACACCACATTGATAGCAAAATTGCATCACAATTTAATAATACAGCACTAGCTACTTCCACAACACAAGTTGTACGTATTTGCCTTGCACTTGCTACTCGTCTTTATAAGTATTTTTGAAGGTTACCAGCCTTTAGCCATATCACTTGCTACTTGCTAATACAATACATGGACTAACTAACTAGAGAATACAATACATTTCATAAATTTATGTTCATGACTAAAAGATTGGTTGAGTACACTTTTCCACGTATTTCTGTCATTTCAGAAGGGGTGGATTTGGTTACGTTACGAGTACGACGCTGCGATGCTTCGTATATCTTACAATTTTATGTCCATCTCTTGACTGACTTCATTTTTGAAAAATACTCAGGTGTGATGCGATGTGAAGTGATGGGCAGAGCACCCTCAAGTACATTAAAATGATTAAAAACAATTATTGAACATTGCACAAATAATGTCAAAAAATAAAAAGT
>JAQGCM010002705.1:0-10605 GCA_034699705.1 Hymenaphorura dentifera
ATCGGATTTGTGAATTGAACCAACGCAGAGGTCCGGGAAAGGAACGAGTGCCAGGCCAGCCGGCCCGCACGTCAGCAATATTTCCGATTATTTTGCCAGAACTTCTTGAAACTTTTAGAAACAAAATTTCAATAATTAAAATTTATAATTCAATTAAAGAAATTGTCGATTATTGACAATTTCTACTTTTAAATGTGAAAAAGCGTAGAGTCAAATTGCAAGAAGACTACTACAACTGCGCCGCCATCAACCATTCTGCATACACAATTTGCAAATTAGCCCATCGAAATCCAAGTCTCTGGAATCTGGAGCATAGGTGATTCATTTCGTAAAGGCCTGACGCCCACATTGCGACCTGGATTGGCATTGGATTGACCCAACAGCAGACAAGAGGCCATCAAAGTTCTAAAGGACTTCCTTAGACTGTCTTAAACATATTAGTCAGGAAGGCGGTCGAGATATTCCGGTGGCCGACTTTCAGCAGAGTCAGTTGACGTGCTTGTGTATGTGTTAATTTCGGTCACCTTTGTTTTTTTTTGGTAAAGAAAGGTCACCCCTAAGTTACCTGCTTCTTGCACTTGACCTTCATTTAAATGATGTTTAGGCACAGGTCAAGATCTATCACCCCTGAATTTTTGAGCCAAAATCGTACAGGGGGATCCCCCCATGTGCGCCAATGTCCTCTCCACTCCAGCCAATGCCACTTCTTAATTCACATAATTTTTAATTTCATAGTTTTTCCATCTTCCTGACCAAAGTGAGGTCAAGTTTCAATGATCAATTCACGTTCAATTTTTTTGCAATTTTTGAATTTTGTTCCGCCAAGTGTCTTCATTTCAATTATTGTTCATACAAAAAAACATGTAGGTTAACCCCAAAATTGTAATTAAAATTTCATCGACGTCATTTGGAGAAAGCATTTCGTACACAGATTTTGAATAGTGCACTTGGCTGTGTTGTGATGCGAACGCAAGGAATGCCAAAGCAAAACAAACTTTTGAATTTCGAAAATCTCGTTCCAAAACTGCATACGGATGCGCGAAATCTGAACGAAATATTTCGTTTAGCTCTGATTTCGCCTGGACGAAATAATTTCGTTCCGGAAGCCGCAGCGAAACTTTTCGCTCGGAATTTTCCACACGAAAAAAAACCGATAGCATACTATGCTTAACGTAGTAATCACACATTTGAATTTAATTTTTCTTAGTTTACCATCCTGTCCGGCTTGTTGGAATCATTTTGTTGCTGTTCAGTCGATATCTGCTCCAGATCAAGCTGACATTGCTTTATCTACGTACATATTAAACATTCAAATCATTAAAATCAGAATCATCAGGACTTTTGGAATTCGTTGAGTACACGATTACGTATTACCCGCGTTTTCATTGTCTCCCCTAGTCTCGTAATAATAAATATCAAGCCAGCGGATGCAACGAATCCAAGCAAATTTTCCAACCAAGTTATGCCTGAGCTAACGACCAAATTGTAGCCACATATTATAAATATGACACTATGTTGGAGGAGGATAACTACAGAGTATCCGCCACAAACTGTGTTAAATTCAAGAAATGCCTTCTTAAGTCTGAGAAATTGTGTTTGAATATTTGTTAAGTTGGATATTCCAACCTGGGATCTAACTGTACTACTATTCAATTCTAGGACTTGAATATTGGGGGATTTGAGGTAAATATCTTCAAACTCTGCACAAAGCGATTGAAATTGTTCTGTTAAGAAAACCCCTGTTGAAATGATAAGGTTAAGCAGAAATGCAACCGATACAAATGCGAAAATATGTAAAATGCCGCTAGCCGATAACATCAAAAGCTTGCTGTTCCCATAAATGAAACTTTTAAAAGTTAACCCAGATGGTACAGATTCCACTGTAGCCCAACCATAAAAGGCAAGGGATTTGTAAGGAATGCAAATCAAGAGTGTGATCTGGGCCAACCAAAATATTCCTGACCCAATTTGGCAATTGTTGGTCGACCTGCGTTTTACATTGGATTCCGAGGAACATATTTTGAGCATTTGGCTAGTACTCGCCCAAACTTGAAACGAAATGACACGAAAAAGAATGCTCATCACGTTTGAAATTGCAATCGTACTACTCATGATTATCAATTCAGACATTGGTTTCTGATAAGCTATATCTGCACCATTTGCAGCAATATAGTCCAGAATATGCACCAAAGAAAAAATTAAAAGAGCTAAGGAATACAAGTAGAGTGGGCTAAACGCAATTTTGGAACACAATTTTTTGGGCAAATTTTCAAGGTCCTGACTCTGAGTGGCTTGGCTTGGGATCGGGAGACAACCGCTAAACTTTCCTAAAACAAGTAGACTTGGTATCAGCTTTTCCATTTTGAAATATTTTTATCAATGCAAACTCGAAATCAATATTAGGAGCGAACGAATTGTGAGAAATTTTGTGCTTGTTTCATGCAAGTATGGAAGTTCAAAACTGACCGAATAAAAATATGAAGAATTAATGAAGCACTTTCGGAATTGATTCATGGCTGGTCCTCCTTCCTTCTTCTAAACATTGCTTCAATAATTTGTTTGCTTGCCACTTCAAATTCTATTTACAAATTGGGCTTAACCTTGCAGATGACAAAATGCTCTTATTATTGCTAAACGAATCGTACAAAAGAGCAATGGGAATGTTCGCTCGCAGCTCTGTGCAACACTTCAATATTGTAAATAATAAACTTTTAGTTGTGACTTGAGTAATCGCCTTGACGCTAAGAAAGCCAGCCGGTGTACAAATTTGCGTGCTCAAGGTGGTCCTATTTATTATAACGACCAACTAAAGAATTCTCTGTTTCATATGTAGAATCAATTAAAGCTAAATATCAATTAAGCCTAAAAGGCTAGTTAATAAAAACAACCATTCGTTCAATCATTCACATGATGATCGTATTTATTCGTATAAATCCGGAACATCGAATAAAATTTGCAGACGATTGAGTCACTTGAGGATAGATCGTGCCCTGATATACTAATGAATCTGTGGGCCACCATCCGGCAAAGCTCCAAGTCCGGAAATATTTTGTGTCTGACTGGTAGGTAATTAGCTGAAGGTTTGTACATCAAATCTGAAACTCGACTGCCGAATTTGCTTTCAAGTTACTCTCGACACTCCCAGCCCTCGAGTTTGCTCGAGTCCTCTTTGTAAAATTCGTACTTGATTTGAAGCATCTTAAATGGTGTTGCGGTTAAGAAGGGCCAGGACTTTCATTGCTTGACTGACTTCTAGTTGACACGACACAATTTGAGGTGTGCCCTGAGGCCATCACCTCGACCAAACTCTGCTTGACATTGTTCACAGTTGAACGGTTTCTCACCCGTATGTGTTCTAATGTGTCTGGAGAGACCAAATGTCACAAATGAAAGATTTCTCCTTGGTATGAATGTTCTCGTGGTGCTTTAGCCCATCCAATCGAGAAAATGCCTCGTCGCACAGCTGACACAAGTACGGTCTCTCACCAGTGTGAGTTCGGACATGGCTTTGCAATGTAGTTTTGGCACTAAACGCTAGTTGACAAATTTCACACGTGTGGAGCTTTTCACGAGTGTGGACCTTTAATGTGCCGCTTGGGTCCTGAGAGCACAACAAACTTTTTATGACACAAGTTGCACTCGTAATGTCTCTCCCCACTGTGAGTTTTCAAGTGGTCTTTACGAGTACACGTCCTGGAGAATGTCATAGGGCAGGTTGGGCATTTGAAGGGCCTCTCGCGCGTGTGAGTTCTAACGTGACGTTGAAGATCTCCATGTTGACTGAATTCCATGTCACAGAAATTGCATTTGAAAATTTTACTTGTCGTGTGAATGGTGGCGTGAGTTTTTAGTCGACTGAGGCTTGCGAATTTATTTCCACGAATGTCGCATTCATGCAGCTTCTCTCCGGTGTGAATAGTTGAGTGGAGTTTGAGCGTTGGTTTGAGTGCAAACCTTTTTGGGCATTCTGGACACTTGAATGGTTTTTCCCTAGTATGAGTTCGCATGTGACGAACAAGTTGATGGTTGACACAGAAGCACAGCCCACAAAAATTACAGCTAAGCGTTTTCGTCTGCAAGCTTTAGCGAATACTTTGGTTCAGCGCATTTTGTCGCACAGGTAGATAGATAATTCTGATGGGGTAGAATTAGTTGAAGGTTCGATGGAGCGAGAGGGCTCTCGAGGGTTCGACTCTTCCACGGTTGCCTCAGTATGCTCATTGCTGTTCGACATTTCTAGAAATTTGTCCAGGACAATCAAATTAGTTACTTTTCACAAAATGTTGTGGCACTAAAGGGTTATTTTTCTTATTGTTGCCACTCTTTAAAATCAAACCCGTTTCCTCATTTTTTTTGTCAAAACTTTCAAGTTTTTACCAGCGACGCATCAAGCGATTTCCGGTGTGCGTGAATTATTCCGAAAATATTTGATTCAAAAATGACCAAGAAAGTTGGTTCGGAAGTTGAGTGTTAGAAAACCATTAGAATGGCGCCTCGCCACCAAGTCAACTTCTGAACTAACTTTCCTTTATCATTTCTTGAACGAATATTTTCGGAAAATTTCACACCAGCTCGACATCGCTTGCTGCGTCACTGGTAAAACTTTTTTTTGACAATTTTGACATTAAAAATGAGGAAATGGGCGCTCGGAAATTTTAAAAGTGGTCACAATATGTAGTATACTCCTATATTTGAAATGAAATGATAATTGAACGGGTGCACAAATACACTCTGTCTTGGCCAGCCTTGAAAAAACTCTTAAAGAATCTTATAGAATTTTTAGAGAACAGAGAAGCTACAAATCAAAATTTAGCCCAATTCAAAATTACACTCTGCAAAAGCAAGACTTTGTAGCTCTGAATGCCGCTCCCGCGGCACTTTACACTCTAGTTCACCTTTGAAAGAATTCAATTTTTGTCTCCACCTATTAGTGAAGTTCTAAAGCCTATGATCTTCATTTGCACACTGTGAAGCCCACGCAACGCAGGGGCATACACAAATTGAGTGACCGAGTGGAACAGCTAGTGGTCGTGAAGAAGTTTTGAATAAATACAACCTGACCTCGCCTCCGCTCCGAGTGAAAGGAATTTGGCTGGCCAGACTGATTTTTTGTCATTTTTGGGTTTTTGACTGCCACTTGCATTCCTTTCACGTGTGTGTACCTTGGTCTGCTCAAGTCCTTTTCTACCTGCCTAGGCAGGCAAAGGCGGACAGGCGACTAGGGAAGGCGAGTTGGAGTTGGGCCGTGCGTGGTCTGGGTCTGGGTTGTGAACTTTGGGTATTCTGAGCCGCATTGTTTGGCCACCTGTTCCTTACCTACTCTCATGGTCGGCGGTCCTTCCCTGCAAAAAAGAAGTGGATGGGCTGTACCCTTGAGCTTTTGACAAAACTGCATGCATGAAGGGACGGACCATGAGTCGGGGCTCCTTTGCAAGGACTAAGGACCCCTTCTCATTCCAAATGTGTGACGGAATTGCACAAACCTTGCACTTCCCTCTCCCCTTTTGAAACACAAATGCGCTTGCATTCACAGAGGAAGTGCATACTAGCAGAGCAGTAGCTGTGCTCTGACTTCTTTAAACGCTTTTTGAAAATTTATTCAAAACACAGCAGTAGCAGTGTCAGTGTGAGTGCGTCAGTCCCAAGCAACAGGTCAAAATTTGGCTCCTTCCTTGGTCAATTACAAAATTGTAATTTTTAGAAATTTCAGAAAATTTGTTTCAAAAATTGTAGTTGAAAGCCAAGCAAGCAAGCAGGAACGGCTGAGTGAAGGGAAATAAATCCAATCAAGTTCGCCAACTACAAAACACGTACAAAATTGTAAAAATATTACAAAATTGTTTGAAATGACTAGGAAAAGCCGAATCGCTGACGATTGGAAACTAGGGCACGGAGTACAACTAAAAGTTATTCTTACAAGGTGTGACTCTGACGAACGACGAACAGCTGTTCAGCAACAACAATGTCGAGCTATACAAATTGACGAAAGTTCAACGACAACATTCAAAACTTTCAAATGCTCAGAATGTGCAAAAGATTTTGCAAAATTTCAAACTCTTAGCGTGCACATGAGGACTCACACGGGGGAGAAACCCTTTGCTTGTGAGAGCTGTGGAATGCATTTTGCTTTGAAGGGTACTCTGGTAGACCACAGAAGGGTGCACACGGGCGAAAGGCCATTTGAGTGTCACGTTTGTGGGAAAAAGTTTATTCACAAATCTGCTGTAAAAGTGCATTTGAGAACTCATACAGGAGAGAAGCCGTTCGAGTGCAAGGTTTGCCACAAAAAGTTTGCTCAAGGCGTTCACCTCAAGGATCACCTCAAAACTCACACTGGGGACAAACCTCATCGTTGCCACTTTTGTAGCAAAGATTTTGCTTACCAAACCAACCTTTTAGTGCACATAAGAGTACACACGGGCGAGAAGCCTTACAAGTGCCAACATTGTGCAAAAGATTTTGCAGTTAGTGGCACACTCAAGACCCACGTGAGAACTCATACAAATGAGAAACCCTACGAGTGCGAAACTTGTGGCAAAAATTTTGCTCAAAATTCTTCTCTAATAAGTCATAGGAGAGTTCATACAGGGGAGAAACCGTTCGAGTGCAAAATGTGCGGAAATAAATTTACCACAATTTCAGCCCTAACCACGCATACAAGAGTTCACACAGGGGAGAAGCCATATGAGTGCAAAATATGTAAGCAAGGGTACTCTCAAAGCTCGCAACTCAACTCCCATCTAAGGACTCATTCTGGCGAAAAACCGTTCGAGTGCAAAATGTGTGGGAAGAGATTTGCTACAACCTCGGCTCGCCAAGTTCATTGCAGAATTCATACGAATGAGAATCCCTACGAGTGCGAAACTTGTGGCAAAAATTTTGCTCAAAATTCTTCTCTAATAAGTCATAGGAGAGTTCATACAGGGGAGAAACCGTTCGAGTGTAAAATGTGTGACAAGAGATTTGCCACGAACTCTGCTCGCCAACATCACCACAGAGTTCATACTCTTGAAAAACCGTACTTTTGTGACCTTTGTCATGCTGAGTTTGGTCATGCGCAATCCCTCAAATCGCACAGATCAAATTGTCGCAACGACTAATAATATACATATGTATAGTTTTGACAAATTCTACGTAAAGAATGCTATGCACTGTCATTCAGTCGAGGATTGCTAATTGGTTTTGAATATTTTAGCTCTAATTTCATGTAATATATTATTTATTATGTATTATTGAATTTCATAATAATTTGAATCACATTTAACTATAAGTAATAAACTTCACGATTAGCTATTCAGCGGAAATTAATTCAGAACTTAATTCAGCAGAGTGCCATTTACATTATTCATTATTCTTCGCTTAAACGTGAGCACGTTACTTTTGTCAGTTTTAAATATTCGAGCTGATTTTTTTTAGTGCAGTCGTAAGAGGGTTTTGAACCGTAATTCAGCTGAAACAAATAGTCAACCTTTCACCAGAACGAACGAGTAAACCGTTTATATTACTGACGAAGGAAATGCCCAAGGTGGTCAACTCCGATTTAGCCGAAAAAAAATGTGAATCGTTAGAGAAAAATGAGTAAAAACTGGTAGCACTTCTTCTGAATGATCCAAAAATTCACCGGGTGTGGCTTAGGTTAACAAAGCCAGCCCACCAGCCACCACCCAATAAGCACCACTTTTCCCCCATTGAACATCTTTAGGGTTGTACTTGATAGACTTGAACTCCATTTGAACGTTGTGAAAGTAAAGAGACAATGTTCAATTTCTGAGCAAAATCGGAACGGTGGAATTTCCGCCTGGTTGGCCACGTCCATTAGTGTAAAAGTGTTGATTTTATAACAATTATAATTATAGAATATGTTGGAATTCATGATTTATATTTGGATTTAGTCAAACATAGTCAAATGCAATGCAAAACTGGATGATTGAATTTATTTTCGCATGCAAGTAACAAATATTTTGAGAGCAACACCTTGAGGAAATATCTTGTGGGTGTCTTTTTGAACGACATGCCAACTGCACGCTAAGAATAGCGTGGATAGTAGCTACCAACTTCAGCACAAAAATGAAGGCCAATTGAGGTTGTAAATTTTGAAAGCATGGTCAGTGCTTACCAATCTAATTATATTCATTCCATTCACCCATGCCGCTCCAAGCATTGCACCAAAATGCATTCGCTCATTCAGTTTTAGTGCAGGCAAGGAACACCTTAAGGCAATTTTTTTCAAACATTCTGTTGACTGAAAATGAGTTTTCATTTTGATATTGGATCCACAAGTACGGCCGAGTTTAAGGTGAGTTAATTCTCAAAATTTATTCTACGCATAAAGATCGAACTATCATTGGATTCACTGGGAATTTCACTAAATGGTGGAATTCTGCGTGGTAGGCCAGAGGCCAAGCCAAACGAATTGTTGCAAGAAATAAAATTGACATAATTTTTACTTTTAGGACGATGTAATGGAATGTGTCGAGGTCGAGCCAAGCACGTCCACTTGTGAACAACCATTTAACATGACACTCATGACAGCCTCTGCTCCAATTGAAGTACTCGATTTAAGATTCAATGAAATTTAATTAAAGTTCGCAAAAAAATTCTAAATGTTTAATTAATTTCAGGATGACAAAGGACAGACCAGTAATTCCACACATTCGAAAAATGTAACTGGAAAATCTTGGGTAACAAACATTACATAATTTCTATTGCACAGAATTCGTCTTATTTTTAAGCCATGCACCCGATGTGATGTTTCAGTGGAATTGGATGAAAACTTTGGCGAATTCAGCCGGTCATAAACCAAACATTTTGGCTATGAAACGTCTGCAAGCCAAAATGGAAATCGAGAAACAACGTAAGTTATGCCAAAATATTGCACGGGCTAGTACATATAATTCAAGCTTAATTGAAATTGTGATTTCTAATTGTTGCAAAGTGAGTGAACTCGAGGAAGCGACGAGTGTGTTGTCCATGTGCGACTCCGATGCAAGTGGAAGCGGAAGTGCCAACGAACCAGGTGTACTGCCCAGAGCTCAGAACTCAAGTTCGAGTCCAATTCTAGTGAACAGGTCTATGGTATCTGACACGTCTCGCGGAATTCGAAAAAATCCGAATCCAAGCCGATTACCTCGAATGACTGATGAAATCTCAAGAAGCCCATTTGTTTGGCAGAAGTTCAAATAACAACGCTGGGATCAAAGTTGTGTCAAGCGGTCATTCTAGCGATTACAAGATATTGACGAACGACTTGGGCAAATTTGTTGACTTTTGTATCAGCTTAACGGAGAAGACTGTTTCCTAACAAATTCAGAATTGTGCATTCGCAGTTTAGTCAATTTCAATAAAGTTGTTGTGAAATGAAATGACCGACTCAAAATACCTGCTAAGTTTCTTAATAAGCTCGTTAACTGGTTAATCTAGAATTAAAGAGGTCAATAATATTATTGTGTGGGTCTTGTATAACACTTCCTTATTTGTTGCCTTGTTGGGTGTTTTCAATGGTAACGTTGATTAACTTTGATGAGTTTGGCAAACCACTTCAGTGAACCAAATTCATATCTCCCCAGCTCAACTTCTCATTCCAATTCAAAAGAAGGGGTCGAATCCTCCAAAAATGAAGAAGAAAATATTTATTGCGTTTTGGACGTCTATTGTATTCTTGATTAAATGTTTGGTACGTGGCCTAAATAACTACAAATAACTACTACAAATACAAATGAACAATTGCGCTGTCGAATTATGCTCGAAATTGACAGTTTTTTATTATTCAAGTTATCGTCGGCAACTGAGGTCAAAGTCACAGTTCGTCAAGGTGCCATTTGTGCGAAGGATCATGACTGCACTGCAGCAGAAATGTTTTGCCGCTCAGATAGGGCTGGACAACTTAGGTGTGGATCGATTTTTTGCAACAATGACACGGATTGTACAAGTCGGGCCATGGCTGGAGTTCATGCCACCTGTAGATCAAACAAAGAATTCAGCAATTTTGAAGTGAAAACTAGAACGCAAACGTATCATTCCTTCTGTATAAAGTCATAGGTTGAGATTAGATGAAAACCAAATAAAATATTTACCAGCCGAATAAATTCAGACAGTTTGCAACTGTTACAAAATATTGTTTGTACCAAAAGCAACAAAAAGAAGTATTTTCTGAGATATTTTTTATGCAGTTGTGTATTACTTTTTTAATAATTGGGGACGCTGGTGCAAGAAGTACGGCTGAGTCTATGTGTTTTTGAACTTGCTATTTATCAACAAGTTCACCCATCCAAAGTTCCCGCCCTCAAATCCAAATGCATTGTGGGCATGGGATGAGGTCACCGACCCGAAACAAATTTTGAATTTTGCTCAATGTATGTCACAGGCAAGTGATAAATTTGTGCGGGAGTTTTAAAAAATTATAAATGCCGTTATAAATGCACAATGCAATTATAACGGCACATATTTAAATTAAATGTTAAATCAAGGAGAATTCACTTTTTTGCTAGGTGATTGATCTATCAGGAGGTCTCGTAACTACCATAAACAAAAAAAAATAACAACTTTTTTCGGTCTGGGTCACGCTTATGGCAATTCAACATTACGCTTGACAATCGTGACCCAATG
>JAQGCM010002706.1:0-10603 GCA_034699705.1 Hymenaphorura dentifera
CTATGGACTACAACAACTTTATTTCTGTACCTGGTTCAGTTTTATCACTTGACATGCTATGTTATTATCAATTCTTAAGTTTGTTGAGTGATATGTTGTAAAAAACACCAATTAGGCATTAATTAAGGCTTAGTTACGAAAGTCGGAATTAGGTTCACTCACTGATGATTCAATGTAACTGTGGTTGTATTGTATGAGCTATGAATTTGATGACTTAAATAAATCACATCCAAATCCAAAATCCAGAGCCATAGGTTTAAGAATTTTGATCAGCTCCAAGGCTGTCACGTCGTCGTCAGCTCGTCGCTGTCGGGTTCTTCTGCGGCCGGGGCTCGAAAATGTAACCTTGGTGACGCAATTCAAATTGTAATTGAGGAGCAGGAGGGACTTGGGCGGCCTCATCATTGTCCTCAAGTTGCCCTTGGTCAAGTTGGCATGAAAATAAAGGTGGAACGGAAGGACAAAGTTCCTGTTGTTGGGGGCGTCCAAATATGAGGTCAATGAAGGAATGTCGTCGTCAATTTGAGAGGTCGTCGTCGTGTTGCTCTCCACCTTTAATTTGGTTGTGAATTTGGAGCGGGAGAGATATCGGTGGCACTCTGAATTCCACAGCTGACAAACTAGCCGAAGACTGAGCAAGTCGTTTCGACCCAAGTTTGATAAAATGATTCTGAGGACCTGAACATGAAGGAAAACATTATTAAAATGAGTGCATTTTTTGAGACAATTCTACAGATTGAGATATGGTGTTGATCTTTCTTAAGAATGCTCACCTCTGGCGGAATATGAATGCCGTCGACTTTCATTGTGGAAAAACTGTTGAACTCTGCGGTTCTGGAATCTCAGAATTGACCCAATGTAACTTGAGCTCGAACTTTTGGCTTGGCCAGGGATTGCTGTCCTCTAAATATGTATTTTTTGTTAAAGTCCGAATCAATTGAACGACGTAAGTATTCTTTCGTATATGTTTGACTGAATTTAAATTCCTAGCAAACTGTACTGGTTCCAAGCTCAGCTCCAGTTCCCTTGTACCTTTGTATTTCGCAATATTGAAATATTCCACTAAATTTTGAAAATAGGAACAGTTGCGTCGCACAGTCACAGTCACAGCAGTGTAGTATTGGTACTCTTCGCAGCAGCTAAACTAAAAGGGACTGTCACCACTGCACTGCATGAATTACACCTGCTTAGAACTGAGTGAACTGAATTGAAAAAAATGAGAAGTACGGCATGGTAAAATTCCAAGCCAAACTCGTGGGTCTTGTTCTATAATTGGAAACCGGGCAGAGTGGAGCGCTTTTTGCGGTAGTCCGGTAGCTACCCTGTTCTTGTGTAATTTCCTCCTGACAGAGTGAGCGGGTGGGTGGCCTCACTTGCCCATCTTAAGATTGAATTGAATTGAATCAGAATCGAACGCTAAATGTTTTAAATAGTTCAGAAATGACCTCGTTTAACTTTGAAAACTAAATGTGATAAAATGTGGTTGGTTGGATTGATCTCGACAATACAAGTACTGACTGGGGTCCGAACAGAGTCCTACTGCAACTTGACAAGTGGTCAATAAAAATCTGTACAAGACACACGGATTCGAATGATAGTTACGACGAACACAATTTAAACCGCTATGACAAATCGACTAAGAATAATTAAATCAATATGGTTTGCTTTGGGGCTTTCTATTAGAAACTAAAAAATTGTTGTAATGCTTGGTTCAAATCATAAAGTATATTTCGTTTATGGAACAGTTCCATTACAATCCTTAGAAGCCTTTATACTTTTCAAAGTGCGCAAATAGTAATGTATACACAACACATGAATTCGAACGATGCACTGACATAAAAGCACTGTCAAAATTATTTTAAAACCACAAAATTCTTGAAGCCCTTCGAGCGGTTGTGTCGCTTGAAGGGTCCACGGACCCTTCAAGGCTGTGAAATTCCTGATAAAATTAGGCTTGCCGCTGGGCACAACAAATGCTTGCTTGCTGTTCAAAATTATCCAATTTTGCAGTCCATGCTTTCATACGTTTTATCAGCTGTTCAAGTCGTGCGGCTTAATCCCTTTCTCAGTATTTGAACCTTTCCAATAATTTCTAACTTTCATGCATCATGCATTCAGCTGCACAAATGTCAAATTATTGGCCCAACACGTTTCTTTATATCTCACAAGGGAAACTGGTGGCCTGCGTAAAATACCTAACAGACTTGACAATATTTTTCTACATTGCTTGATACCCCAATAGTGAGAAAACGTCAACATTTGCGGGTTATTTGAAGTCGAACCTCAAAAACTTAAGGCGGTGCTCCTAGTGAAAAGTTAAGGTCCCATGGGTTAAATCAAACGCTAATTTGACACATCTGGGCGTTTTACGCACTTCACGACCTTCCCTTGTCGGTCCCTCAGAAGCCTAAAATTTTATGTGCTACTTTTCTATAGCATTTCTCAACCTTAACCAAGGGATTCTACTTTTATAAGAGCTTCTATACTTCGCTAGATTATGTTGTCATTCCAAGTCCATTCATCGCTAAGACAATACGTACAGAAATACAGTGTCCGACATTTTCAGAGATAGATTTTTATATGTTCGGAATAATTTTTTACAATATTTTATAATTTCAAGAAGTCTAAAAAAATATGGACAACAAATTAGTCTGCAGTGCCGACAAGTGTATTCCTGACGATTCAGATTCAATCCCAGTGCACAACAAAACATTCGAAGTAGACGACAAGGATGCGTCGTGGGATGAACCGGAAACAGACAACCGTCTGAAACCACAAACTGCAAAACCGGAAGTAGAAAACGTTCAGGAACCACTAGCTAAAAACCGGAAGTAAATGCTTCACCATATCTTTATTACGCTGATAACTTGGAAATATTTTTGCAGGTGCTTCCCGAAGAAAATGTAAGTTGCCAACCGAAAGACGACCGGAGATTGCTAAAGTTAGATCCAGCATTTCCGGTTTCTGAACCGGAAGTGCTGGATGATGCGGAGGAGACAGTGTACGGAATACCAGAGTCTGTTTCCGGTTCCGGTTCGAATGAGGAAGACTATGACGGCGTCGGAAACCAATCAAGTACACAAGAGGAAAGGAAATTGGCCATACTTGAGTCCATTCAGGGACTTGTTCATGCTTGCCAGTGCAAAAACACCAACAACAACTCGTGTCGACTGCCATCTTGTGGCAAGATGAAGAGGGTCGTATCTCATGCTAAAGTAAGTTGGTCAAATTTTAGAGTAAATATTGTGCGAAGGAGGCAAAAGTATTGTAAAAATTAGGCAAATTACTATCGCTAATTGTACAGGGTGAGTCAGAAGTAATCGAACAACTTATAAATCAATTTTGCAGCAGGCGTTTACCTGTGGTTTCATCGATTTCCCTGTACTAGTTGAAGCTAAATTCGCTTGAAAATTAGAAGAAGGAATTTGCAGAGTAGTACAGTAAACAGAATTTTGAAAAACTATGCAACATTTTGGACGCATTTTATGACAGCTGATTTGCACCAATTAATGAAATATTTTGCGTCCCAGCTTGAAAAGTGACCACTGTTGAATTTCAACAAACTTTGCTAATTTGCTGTGTCAATGTTGACACTTTAGTTGGTTAATTGACACGTTTTAAACAAAATGAGAGCGGAAAAGGGCAACGGCGGCGGCTGAGATTGATCTGCACATTAGTTTTGCCAATTTGTCAAAAAAAAAAGTTTAATTTTCTACAAAATTCGGTGTTGATGTTCTATAAATTACTTGTAACATTTCTGGGAGTTTAGGAAAATCGGTAAAAACCGTTCGTCTGAAGTAATAAATTAGTATTGTTCTTTTACTTCTGGCTCACCCTGCGTTTCTTGATCTATCCTTTTGTATACACATTGTAGGCGTGTGAAAAAAAATCAAATGGCGGTTGTCCAATTTGCAAACAGCTGATTGCTCTGTGTTGCTATCACGCCAAGCAATGCTTGCAATCAATGTGTCTCGTCCCATTCTGTGCCAATATCAAGGATAAACTCAGCCAACAGCAAGTGCAAGCTAAAGTTCAAAAAACTCACCAAAACCAGTTGAATCAAGCCAACTCTTGAGCAAAATATCGCACGGATTTTGTTTGAAACTTATATAGAAAATAAATTTTAGAATTGAGCAAAAAAAATTCTGGAGTATTCTAATTGTTTGATTCCTTGCAAGCATCCACTCCAAAAAAAAAGTCTGTAAAAAATTTGCATGCTTTTGCACTCTAACAAGGGAGACTTCCAAGGTGTTCATAGTCTCGATTTTTTTTTACACTCTCTGGCATGCCCTGAGTGAGAATTAATAGAAATTAGATTGTCAAAATCATTTTGGTTCGCAACTAACTTTATTTTGGAAATTTTAAGAAATCGCAGAATGGCGAAATTCCCATGCATGCTCTTAACTACAGGAAAAATCGAGTTTCCTGAGGTTTCTTCCCCTTCCGAATTTTCAAAAAATAGCAAAAATCTGAAAACTATAATTTTTAATTTGCTCATAATTTTCTGTGATAATAATTTTCATGTGCCCTTGAACGCATTCCATTCCTTTTCAAAATACACTACACAGAATGGTCCAAGGAACAGGTACGGCTGATAAGAAGAAAAAGGTTAGTTTGCTCAAGTGAGTGGAAAACTCAACAATGCAAAATTCAACAATGACGAGTGTTCTAAAATTAACCAACTTTTGAACCCATTTCTTGCCAACAATGGTTCTCAAACAGCTAGCTGCTTTTCAAGAACAAAGCCCAAGGGCTGAATTTCTCTGAATTTGCATTTGAACTTTTCCAACTCCTTCAAAAAATATTTTTGGAGCATTTACATTGTTGTTGGGTTAATAATTCCAGAAATTCAAGTTTTCTAGTCCTTCCTTGACTTGAACCCAAAAAATAATTTGGAAGGGAAGTTAGGGAAGGTCCTTCCGCTCCTTCCCTTCCAAATTATTTTTGGAACTCGGCCAAATAAGCACGCAGGCAGTTCATTTATTAAGGCAGGCAGGTAGTGAGTGTTTTTCTAGTTCATTTCCAAATTCCATCCCCTTTCCACTGCGCTCCGCACTCACGCTACAACAAGGACACGCAGAAAAACGCAGAGTTTTTCACGCAACATTTTTTGCACAAATTTGACTATTTTCTGGCAAAATTTTGGCCAAGATTTTAATATTTTAAAGTCAACAGAGCAACATGGAAAGCAACATAGGCAATGCCATTGCCAAGGGTGCCAAAAAGTGCCTCCCTGAAGAGGCAGATTTGAGCAGTTCAGAAATGCAGAAATTTGCAGCAGCCGTTGATAAGCCGCCAAGTGCAGATGCCTCGGCGTCGAATGACGACTCATCTTTTGAAATTGTCAGCAAGGATGAGTTGAGCAAAATGGAACCTTTCCGAACCACGAATCGCAAAAAACTTGGCAACGCAGGAGCAGCAAAGCAGTCGATCAAAGTGAGCAGCAGCGACTCTTGCATATTTTTTGACAGAGGAGGACCCCAGAAGAAGACCTCCAAGAATATGCCTGCGTACGGTAAGTACGACAAGAACCGTTATTTGTTTTTACAAGTCTCGTGGTTGTAAAATGTTCAAAGGCTCTCAATAGAAGTAAATCGTTGACGATGTAGCCTAGTTGGTAGAGCACCTTTGGCCTAGAAAGGGGGACGTGGGATCATATCCCACTGTTGTCAACATTTTTTGTGCGTTTTTCTTTTTCTCTTTTTTCAATCTTTCGCCTTCCTGCATACATATGCTTGAAATTCTAATTAACTAGTTAACTATTTTAATTAACGCCCTGTTCATTCTGATTTCAGTGTCCATGAATATGTGTTCGTAGAAAAGAACACATCCAACAGAATTTGTACCTCCCGACTTCACTGTCCTCTACATCATAAAGAGCCATCGCATCGTTGTTTCAACCTCTGAGACGTGACCGACGATGAAGAGTTTTTGTTCAGTTTTTGGTGTTTTAAAAAATCAATTTTTGTCAATTACAAAATTCAAAATTCAAAATTTGAAAACAAAGTTCAAAATTTGAGCCTATTATTAATAAAACTATTCATGTACGTTTCAAACGTTCAAGACAGTTACAAGACAGCTGTGTTTATTTCTTCACGTTCATTTAAACTCTGAAAGCTCACGGGCAAGCAAAATTGAGAAACGATGCCGAAACGATTTTTCAAACGATTCATGAAGTTCACCATCATTTTTTGGAAGGGATCATCCCTTCTGCGTCGAGATTTCGTCGTAAAAAATTTAGAGCACATTTTTTCCCAAATTGCTGCATTTTTTCATGTTCTACGTATGCATGCGGGATCGGTCCAATGACAAATACATAGCTCGCCCAAATTAAAATGGAGTTTGAATTTGAAAATCTGGTCAATAAAATGAGCCACACATTAATTGTTTGCATTTGGTTAAGCATATGAATGCATAGAATATTTATAGCAATGTAAAAATGCATCTAGTTTTGTAGTAATATCACAAAAAATGAACTAAAATTTAGTTAGGATTCGCAGGCAAATCAAACTGCGCAAGTTTAAGTTTAGTTTTGTCCACGTGGGATTCACGCACGTTTTCAATGTAAAGGCACTTTTCAACATTTTAAGCTTTTCGGTAGCAGCCTGCAGTGCATTCATTTCAGCACATTCCGCTGCGCTGGTCTGCAGGCTTTTTTTAGGCTTCCAAAAATATATTTGGGCAAATTTCAAGCCCTGTTTTGAAGCTGGGCGTGACCACGTGGTTTACAAAACTACGCGTCCACAGTCCACGCTGTGTTGTGCTCCTTCTTTCTTTAGAACTTGACTTGAAATTTCGCGGAGCATGCTGATCGGGGCTATATAAATTGAGCAGTTTGGTCTCAAATTTTGTCAGTCTTTCCAAACTTCCAAACGAATCTAAAACCTTCCGCTCAATTTACTAAGAAATATTCCAAAACTTGTATTTGTCCACGTCCAAATCCAACTAGATTTCAACTAAATCAGCCTGCCTGAATCCACCTCAACATTCTTACGGCAAGTTTAACATATTTTTTCAATATTAAAAACTCACACTAAAATTAGCCCCAACCCCAACTTGCGAATTGGGGCTAAGATTTTCGTAGCTAAAAGCAAAGTTTCAAGAGTGTTTTTCTAATAACAATTTAACGTTGATTGCAATTTTGTTGCAGATGGAACAAATCATTCTCCAGAGCTCTGACTTGGTCGAATTCTCCGTTGATTTGAAAGTAGCCAACCTTTCAACTTTAATCAAAGAAATGCTAGAGAATCTTGGATATGGGGAAGGTGGTGACAAGGAAATCATTCCTTTGGCTAACGTTGATGGAGCAACTCTTGCCTTGGTCGTCGAGTGGGCTAACTATCACAAGGTAGGAAGCAAAATTTGAAGTGGTTTTTACGCACAATTTAAGATTGGATAAAAACCGAAAACCCAGAAATCGCCCGAATCTCTTTTTGTACGAATTTTGTAACAATATTTGTTCTATTTATTTGTACGCACAAGGATGACGCTCCAACTCCTCAAGAAGATGAGCGAGACGAGAGCGAAAATAAAAGAACTGATAATATTTGCAGTTGGGATGCAAACTTTATGAAACAAGCTCAAGAGGCTGAACCCGATCTACAAACTGTCTACAAAATAATTATGGTAATTGTTGCAATATATTTTGTTTAATATTAGGCACGCACTTTCAAGCAAAGTTTTAAAAGCCTCCTTTGGTTGAAAATTTAAAAACCAAAGATTTTTATGCTGTGCTAGATTGTGTGAGTTCTTTCAAGCTGCACATTTTGTTGCAAGCTGTGCTTTTTTTGAAATTTTTGAAATTTGCACTCATTCCTGTGTATTTCAATCGAAAATCAAAATCACTCGCAATGGACACTTTACTGGGGTTCTAAGCATCTAGTGTCCGCATATTCTTTCACACTCTCTGGCATGCCCTGAGTGAGAATTAATTGAAATTAGAATGTCGAAATCATTTTGATTGGCAACTATATTTGGTTTGAAATTTTAAAAAATCGCAAAATAGCAAAATTCACATGCCCTTAACTAAAGAAAAATCGAGTTTCTGGACTCCCGCCTTTGGATTTTTCCAAAAATCTAAAAAATCAGAAAATGATATTTGTAATTTACTCAAAATTTCCGGTGATTATAATTTTCATGTAACGCAATACACTGAAAATTTTTAAAAGATATGTAAATTAAAAATATCCTTTTATGATTTTTGAGATTTTTGGAAAAATCCTAAGATGGAGGCAAGGAAATCGATTTTTTCCGTAGTTAAGAGAATGTGAAGTTCGCCATTTTGCGATTTGTTAAAATATCAAGATGACATAGTTGCGAAGTAAAACGATTTTGACTATCCTATTTCAATTAATTCTCGCTCAGGGCATGCCAGAGAGTGTCAAAGAAATCGCGATCAACTGCTCGAAAGTATCCCTTGTCATGGATTGTTTGATAGTTGAGATGCCAAAGAAAGCCTACTAGCCCAGCCTTATTTTCAAACCGTTCAAGGGCCGAAAGCTTAATGATTTGGCCCAAATTTGAGCCGAATGATGTCGCCACATGAGGCAGAGCCTGAACGAGGACACTGCTGTGCATTGTATTGTAAACTAAACAAATTTTCTTTTGTGTATTTATGTAATTTGTAGGCCGCCAACTATTTGGACATTAAACCACTCTTGGATTTGGTGAGCAAAACAATTGCAAATATGGTTCACGGAAAGAGCGTTCAAGAGCTTCGCACAACTTTCAACATTGTCAATGACTTTACAAAAGAAGAGGAGGACCAAGTCAACAAAGAAAACGAATGGTGTGAGGAAAAGTAGAGCTGCAAATTCCATTCAGCGAGCACATTATGTAATTTCCAAGATATCCACTATAGTCAAATAAACGGGGTATTCAGAATCAAGCCAGTAAAGACAAGGAAAGAGGTAAACGAGTAAAACCTGTGGTAAAGATTACGGGCTTTTCCCTTTCACCTCTTTACTTAATTTTACTGCTTAATTTTGAATACCCCCATAGTATAATGAGTTGTTAAACACAACTGATTAACTAAACTTGCTAAAACATATGTACAAACTTGAAAACCTTTAATTCTCTTGGATTTAATAAACGAATGGATATTTTTTATTTTCTTTTTGAAAGAACCGCTCCTAATTTTTAATGTGCCTTATTTGAATTATTAAATTATGAAGTAGGACAGGATTGGATGGGCTATTAAAACTTACTCATACAAATTCCAATTCAAATGTGTGCCTCTAGTAGTGTTACAATTTGTCATTTGCTAAAATTGCATGTCAATGCATTCTCGGCTATTAATTAAATTGATTTTTTTTACACTCAGATCAAGGTGATTTAGGTGATCCACATTCCACACTAAGCCAAAAGCATATTTATGACTGAGTCGACAACGAAATTCAAGTGTTCCGAAAACGTTTCCTACGATGACTGGGCCCATGTAAACGTAAAATGGTCGCCTGGATTTGAGCCACCGCTTGTCCCCCGCTCCTGAGTGAATCTTTTCTCTTGCCAGGCAAAACCTTATGAATAGAATTGAGATTTGCATCATTTGACTGCAGAGCATTGTGATCATTTTCAAAAAGCAGGTATCCAAAATGGCAAGGACGCTGAATATTAAGAGAACAAAGATGTTCAGTTCTCGAGTCAGAGCGATGAGTGAGTACAGAGAGGTTGCCAGAAAGAGAATGCAGCAGATGAAAGCTACGTCCAGTGGTGGTTGGCAGGTGTCAAATGAGCAAATGTGCAGGAGGCCGTGAGCTCTGTAAAAATGTTGGAGTTGCCTTTGACTCACAAAACTTCCATTCTCTTCAGCCAAACTGCAAAAAAAGCACTCTCTGTCTAATTCACAAATCCAATGAAAATTATTGAGTGTATGTAAAATGCACTGAAATACCTTGTAATTTCGGCGATTGAATATTTTGTAAAATTGACATAAACAATGAACAGTTGGCCAAATGTAAAAATACTGACGACCATGTATGCGGCCAAAAGAGCAAAGCCAGAAGCCATTACGAATTCTGAGCCTGGGACCTCGTCTGCGATCATGTTCACGAACATGAACATTGGCAACTTGCACTTGAAGAGAATGAGGGCTGCAGGGCCAGCCAGAGTCATGACGATTATCCCGACCCATTTGAATAAATTGCTGATCAATTCAATTCCGTCTGACCCGTTCTCGTCGACGGCCAAATCAAATTCGGTTGCTGCGAATTAAATATAGATTTTTAAAGTGCAAAGTTTTAAAGAATAAATTAATACAGTGAAATAGCAATCTCGGAAACCGGACATTCTCAATTAAGAACTGAAAGGGCAGGCCTTTTTCGTGAAGATTTTCAATTTTCATTTAATTCACAAAATTTACCACGATTATTTTAATGCAGTCAAATTTAGTTAATATATTTTGGTGCCTGAAAATCGGTCCGAAAAAGTGAATGTCCGATTACAGAGGTCCGTCTCTTACGAGGGAGGTACCCCAGGTGTAACACACCGATTTGTTCCAAATAACTTTTTTGTTTTAGTAAATACACTAAAATGAAAAAGTGAAACTGGATTTTTTCCGACGGGCATCCAAAGTCGCCCGGCAAATATTTGAATGTGATGACCC
>JAQGCM010002707.1:0-10600 GCA_034699705.1 Hymenaphorura dentifera
ACTTTTTAACTTTCACACTACAGCTGATGACTGCTTTGCCTGTAAGTGGGAACAATTGTGTTCCAATTACTCTTATTAGTCTCAAATCAATTAAATTTTGCCAAAAATTCTACATTTATGTTTCATGTTTTGAAACTCGAAGATTTGCATGCATGCACTCATGCCGCACTGTAGGAACAACAAAAGAGTGTCGTGCAAAAAAATTACAATGTTTTTGCAAAAATTTGTGCGTGGTCATATTTTACGAGAGTTGGTAGTTTGTACAAAGTAGTAGAGCAAGAGTAAAGGATCAAATGAAACTTTATGAATGAACGAAATGAATGAAGTTTTGATTTGATTTGAAAGAGGAATGAATGGGCTGAGGGAAAAAATTTCTGTGCTGCTGCTAGCTAGCCGCTCCACAACAACACACATACTTTGGAATTGCAAAAATTACAAGGGTTGGATGATGAGGATAGGATGAGGTTGATGATGAGCATGATGGTGATGATTTAGCATGGTGGGACTCAACATGCAATGCATGGCTTGCAATCCAGCAAAATGCCAGTGCCTGCCAAATCGCATTCGCCAAATGCGAAAATGCACTTCACTTTAGACTTTGTACACGGAATGAAATGAAGAAGGATTTAGCTAAATGGAAAGAGACTGACCGACGAACCAAACTAACTAACTAACCAACTAACTAACTTAAAGCTCAACTAACCATCTAACGTTACAAGAAAGAGATGGATGAATGCTTGGCTACAGTGCAGTAGTAATCCCTCTTCTCTTCGTTAAAAACACTAACTGACTGGACTGACTGATTTTTATTAGTCACACGAATCAAAGCCAAAAATCTTTTGCAGAATTACAGATCTGTAGAAAGGCTTCGTAAGAAAAAAAGAACCCAGGCTTAAAATCTTAGTGCTAAAATGCTCAGGCTCAAAAAACTTAGTGAGAATGCTAATGCTGTTATGTTATGGTTTGGCTTTGACTTTGACTACAGCTTGCTTAGCCCAGCAATAAAAGAAGAAGCAGCAGAGAAGAAACTTTGTGTAAGTTTTGCACAAACTTAAGCAATGCAAGGTATGCGCCAAAGCAAGTATTGGCTTTTAGGACGAGGAAAGATTTTTTGAGGTTACATCCGCAATCTGTATCCGCATACATTTTAGTCTGTCAAGAAAGTGTGAGGGGAAAATATTGAAGCCATTCCAGTCTTAGGGCAAGCCAACAATGCTCAAGTTTTTAGGCATAGACAAAAGAAGATTCTCACTCTATTTTGATGCTAGTTTTATGAGATAACAACAATCGGTTTTTGTGAAATCTGACACTAAATAAACTGAAACTTTCATTTCAAACAGAAATTTGTTTTTAGGCAAGTTTAAGTACTCTTTCTTATTTTGGGAATCTGTGCATATCTGTGCATTTTTTTAAGACAAAACTCTGTTTTTTTTGTCAAGTTCTAATAATGCCTATCGGGTTTTTGCGAAATCTGAGCTATTTCATTTCAAACCACTAGTTTCAGCATCAATTGAACGTTAAGTTCTCATCTCATTCACATATTTCAATTCTGACTCCGTTCTAATCATAAAATATTAACTTGTTATGGGAAGCCGTTCGATATGAATTTGAACGTAATGCGATATCCTCTTGAGTGCGTGTACTCTGTGGAGCGCATAGCATGTGAGCACAAATTTAAGTAATTACAAGACTTAAGCATGTAGGAATTTTGCGTTAGTGCTTTTTGTATTTCTACCCTGCTATATTCTTTTGCATTATTTGATTTGACATTAGATTGAATTCCACCACTGCATTGTGCTGTGCATTGCGTTGCGTGCAGAAGATAGGCTAGGAGGAGAGGTTTGGACTCAGCTATTTACAATTTGAGCTCATCGTCAAACTGTACAGAATTGATGAGAGTTTTGTGTGAATGAGAATGAATGTGAACCCGTGAATGCCATTATGGAATGGATCCCTGCGTGTGGATTGTTTGTAAATTGGCAATTGATAAAACTATGTATGAGTACGTATGTGCGGTGTGGTGTGCAGTGTGTGTTGGACATAATAAGAGAAATTTGAATTCCCACAGGTGGAACTCTTAATAGTAGCCTTAAATTCAGCTGCATTATTGCCTTATCTCATCTTGTAGTCTCCTCAGTCAAAATATGATAAATAGTCAAATATATTTTTGATGCACTTACGGTGCAATTAATCTCACCGTCGGCCGCCTGTCGGGCCCTCCATCTCCGGCCTTGATTACGATTAGACTAAAGTCAATAAAAGTTTAATGCACGCGTTTTATTTCTCGTAAACACTATTTTAATCATTCTCCATTTGCACGCGTATTAAATTTGAGATTTGATAATAATAATAGCAATCGCAAACATGCTGCTGCAACAATATGCACTCGACGGACAGGAAGTAGTCCTGAATTTGATTAGCATTTGTTAAAGCCTTGCTAAATTGCAAAAGCATCGTGCTTGCTGCTGACCCTGCTGTCTAGAATTTTCAATTCAATTAGGAACATTCCAATCCGTAATTTCTAACCGGTGGCTCTAAAAATGTAGGACATTTGATGTAAACTTTTTCCCATGCCTTCCCTCTTGCATGCCTCCGCCAAGTAATTCAACCGTGAATTTCATTATTACCCTGCCCACTTAGTACGTTGCAATTGCAATAGAATTTGCGATGGCTAATTTTCATTACTTTATTAAAAAGAAATGAATTGGAATAAATATTATAGGTCACCAGATTCAGATTCGACCGAGTAGCGAGTGAGTGGATTCATGACTTTTGTAGAGATTAATTTAGACGAACGTAAATATTTTTTATGACGTGTCTTTTTCTCTATCTGGGTTCAGGTTCAGGTTCTTTGGAGGAAAATGTGGACTTTGGGACAAAAACGCTGCAAGATGGTTGCTGCGACGTAACACAACTAACTGCGTAGCCATGATTCGTTGTTGCGCATCTTAATGTGAGTCTCAATCATGTGATTTCTAATTCTCATGAGTTGATCTCATCATACTCATTATTAAATGGACTTCGGCCATGTCGGAGTCGGAGGTGACAAAATGAGAATGCAGTGCAGTGTATTCTAATCGAACCCCTAAACTAATTTTGGAAAAAAGCTTTGATAAGCAAAATGTAATGAGAAGTAAAGTACAACTTAGTGCTCCAATTTCGATGGTTCAATGCTTTGAGAGACCAGACAATTTTTCCACAGCTGGTTCGGTTGGTTTAAATTGTAAAGTCAAAGTAAATAGTTGGTATTAATTATGTCAGGCTCTGTTCTGTTCTGTTCTGTGGCGATATACATAGTTTCGTCTGACGACGATGAGTCCATTGTGTTCCATATTCCATATCCGAGTAGTAGACCCCAAAAAGCCAACGCCAACTCAAAATACATTAGGACCAGATGTCGGAACAGTATTTTATGTACCTTAGTTAGTATCTGTTCCGTTCATACTAATCATTAAGAACATATTAATTCTATTCTAAAATCTCACGCAAAGCTACAAGTCCTCTCTAGTACTTTGTACTTACTCATTCCTCATCATTGAATCGACAACATAGTGGCCACGCAGCCACTCTTAATACATTTTTATCTGTGTCAAAAAATTATACTTGGAGCGTGGAGCCTAAGCTAATTTTTGTTCTATCCCGTGAGTCATCCTCACGGCATCCAAAATCATTAATTCCGACATTTTAATCTGATGTTATCCTTTATGGTTAGAAAGATGCTAATGCTAGTAGATAATGGCACGACGGTTTCTTGTTTCGAGCCCTCACAACGCTCTATACTTATTCCATTTTATGCACAAAATTAAAGTTCTCATTTCTGAGCTTACCTAGAGTCCATTTTGAAGTTTCAAAGTTGCGATACCACCACTGCGTAAAATTTTAGTTGATGGTCTCTTGAGAAGCTCACAGTCAGCCGATTTCAATTCTAATCGGGGGAATCAATCTCACACTTTGACGGCATGATATTTCACACAAAAATTCTGAATCCATCATTGGTCGTATTAAAAATAGAGTGCAATCCGCAATCGCACTCGCAGTGTAAATGTTAAGCCTGAGCGTAATTTCGAACCATTTAAGTCAATAAGAGCTGCTGAACTTTTTCCGTGACTGGCACTGGCACTACTGCATGACTACTAGTTTTATGAATGAATGAAAGACCTGTCGACAGAGTTGTAGTTGTTTGTTCAGCCAAGTCAGTCAGTGGTTGAGCCGACATAGATAGCTGCTGAGGATAGGAAGGATGTGTTGTATTTTGAAATTATGGTCAACTAAGTAGACTTTTTTTCAAGTCAAAGTGAAATAGTTTAGTAGTCGAAGTTTTGGTTGTTCGGTTGTTATGAATGAAATGGATAGGATGAGGATGAGGTGGACTAATCATTTTTGTGTTACCTGTCTGCTGCTGGCTGCTAATAACACTCTTTCGCTCTTGGTGATTTGATATGATAATGTATGATCTGTTTTCTCTCTCCGACTACTATTTACTAAATTGCTCCTCAACCCTTCCTAAACTCAACTGAATTGAATTAAACTACGTAGCGTAACAGTAACAGTGTGAGAGTGAGGAGTCTTCTGAATATCAGAATATCTGAATTAGCTGCACACAGATGTGATGATGAGTGTGCTCTGCAAACCACTCCTGTTCCTGTTAAGAACGACTGACTGACGATATCATCATTAAATGAATGAATCATATTGCCATCATCTCACCCAAAGCCTCTTAAAGGTATCATGTGAACCTTGGATTACTATCCTCGTTGTACTGTACTCTACTCATCTTTAAGGCAAGAAGATTTGGACCAAATGAACGGGTCAAATCTAATGGTGGGCCTTGAGACGAACGTCCGAAAGTCTTACAGAAATGCCGGACTTTGGAAACCTTGCGCCTTGAGCTGATTATACTGATCCGGAAGTCTGAAAGAAAACCGGACATTGGATGGGGACTGACTGGGACTGGGAACCAAAAAGCGAAAGGGTGGAATGGAAATGAAATACCGGCACAGCATACTGACACAATCCACACAAAAATGTTTCGGGACGGTAAGAAAAATGTGTAAGAATACGAGTTTAGATATTAATTAATTTTCTATCTCCGAATTAGTTTCAATCAGTTCTACTCGTACTTGTTTGGATTTCTAATAATTTGATGACAGACCCAAATTGATTTCACAGTTGATATGAGTCAGAAAATTGCACCAGCCAAAATTTTGTCAGATTAAGTGCACAAGAATTGTGCACTTTTCGATGTATAGTGCCTGTATTTAAATAGAGGCTAACAGCAGAACAGATAGGCAACAGGGAAGACAATTGAGGGGGAGGCAATGGGAATCATGAACTTGAAATAAGACGAAGCAATTTTGGCAAAAAAAAACACAATGGAATGGTGTGCAAACATTAAAATTTCATTCTTATTGTTAGACCCGGATTCTGAAATTAGGAAGTATGAATGAGAAAGAATGCTTAAATAGAACATGAAAGAGGTGGTTGTTCAGAGGCACCGCAAACACTACAAGAAGACAAGTTTAAATTTAGCCAACGCACAAAATTAAAGCATGGAAAGCACTCACTCTCTCAAGACTTTAAAGAATCAGAGTCATGATGCTGAACGATTGCTGCTGCTGTTTCTGCAGTTTTTATTTATGCAAGTTGTACAAGGAAGGATTGAACTGAAGGCAATGGCAAAGTCTCGGCGACCCATCCATTCATTCATTCTCACTACTCATTGTTGCACTTTGCAGAAATGAGAGTAAAATCTTCCTTAGTCTGTAGTAGTCTTCTCAATCGCAACCAAAATCCACTTCAAAAACCCCAACTGATCACGGATGAAAGACTTTCTAAAATTCAACAATGCTCGCTGCACATTGTTTAAGGTGAAATCAACAGAATCCCATTGTTTCATAAAATTCATGACCATTGTCTAAAAATAGCAATGAAATTTATTTATTTCCATCAAGTCGCACAAAGTATATTGGAAAACAAATATTCGGACTGAAATCAATTCGCAAACTTTTGTTACTTTTTGATTAGCCTTGGAATACTTGTAGGCGATTGGAATTAATTTGCCAATTTGTCAGCCATGAAAGTTGAGTGTGTTGGAATTTTGCCAATTCTCTTGTTTGTCGCGGAGGAAAATTTGGATGGCATAAGAATTCGAATGGAATGTTAAGAATATTGAAGCTAATATTTGATGATTTGTTGCGAATTTTTGCACCTGTAGCTGATTTAAACATCGCTCAACGCTCAAGAAGAATGTAAAGAATGAAACTCGACGATCTTTGTCACATTCCACGATATTTTGGCATCGTCACTCTTTGGTTGTGTACCTAACTGCGAATCGGAATTCAATTCAAAAGATGGTCTCCTGAAGCTGTTCCCGGTTTCACAAACCGGCTTTTAGACAAATGCTTCAAACAAAAATTCTGCCAAATGCCTTGTCACCTTTTTTTATCCATACTATTGTTTGTGTACAACATTTTAAATGATGGTGCTTTAGGGGTTGGAGGCCCTAGTAATTAAGAGCCGAGAACTCGGATAAAAACAAGGTATTTTCTAATGACAGACAATTTGATTGTTTGTTAACCCTAATGAGTTTACTTGGATTTCACCTTAAAAGGGTGTAAAAAGGGTTTGGGTGCCGGCGATTGAGAAATTCGAATTGGAATCTGCTGGCTCTGGCTGCTGCTTGTGCTTGGCCAAGATACCCTCTAGGTCCTAATCTCATCTCATTCAAATGGCAAATTACAAAATTGAATGCAGAATTTGTTACAGACTTCACTTTGTATTAACTTAGTTGAAAACTAAGGGCTACAAGTTACAGCGCTAAGAGTGCAATTATTGGAGGGTTGTGCATTCCATTGAGTTGCACCAGAAGATTGCACTGCATTCTTCAACCAGCTCAGCCATAGCCAACAATGCAGGTAAAAAAGCTCTTTGGCTGGCTTTGGCCTGGCTTCTTTAACAATCACCAACTGCACTGCAACTTGATGATGATCATTCATAATGATGAGGAGGAAAAAGAAGTCTGTGTACTGACTGATTCAGGATTCACAACCACCACAAGAAAAAGCTTAGCAAACTAACACTACGTTTTTTATCTATAAGGATTTTTTTCTTCCTTTTGTCAAAGACAAGACGCATACCTGAGCATACACATTATGTAGTTTGAGGTCAAGGACCGTATTGTTCCACTATGTTGAGTCCAAAAGTGGGTTGAATACCGGAACTTAAATTCAATGAATGAACTAGCTTTTTAGGGTGGTGCAAGCATCTGCCGATTTCCGTCCATCTCCAACCCAATGTATGTATGAAGGTGTGCATCTCTGCAGATAGTTTTTAGTTGGCAAAAGAGCAGCAACAAAAAAAGTTAGCAGAGAGGCAAAAAAATAACATGCTCGTTCAATTGCAAATGCATTGCACTTACTTTTTGTTTGTTGCCTTAATGGATTGTTGTGGTAGGACATGTGAAAACTCCCGACTCTTATTATTCCAGATCTCTAATTCCGGATTCTCGACTAGAACGTGAGATGATTGCCCTACATTTTGATCATTTGATAAATGTTAAGTACAACATAATTCATGTTTTGAAATCCTTTTTTGGATCATCTTGCATTCTGCTGGGTGTAGAAGACGTTTGTTTTGTTTTTATGTTGAAGTGGGTGAAGTTATGCCAAAAACTCACTCGTATCGTAACCTGAAACTCCTCCGTCTGGTACGAAACGTATTGAGACTCGACGACTCGGCGTTGGCAGTTGGTTCCCCATAAAATGCATTTTTAATGTTGTTAAACATCAAATAAGCGGATGTACATAATGTTGATATGGACCAAATCCAGATTTAGTTCCGGTTTATTAGACTAGAGATCTTGATTGAATTGTATGAATGAGCTCATCGAGCTCTCAATAGAAATTAAAAAAACTACAAATTACTGAATGTTTTTTTCTTGACGAAGGACAAAAGACGGGACTCCTACTTAACTTCACATTATTACAATTTACAATTACACAAACTCGTTGTGCCCTCTTGCTTTGCTGCATCCTTCATGCCAACCAATAAACACAAGTCAAGAGAGCATTGTTAGTTAGGAATTTTGCCTACGCTTGCGCTGCTGCATTGTTGAAGAGTGATCTGCTCTTGGCACTGATTCCGTGCCCTGTTGTCTAGTCTAACTATTTACAACAATGCAGAGGAGTGAGTTTTGACTGTAAAAGTTAACCACGGCCTAATCAACAATGTAAACGTGAGCGAATATGTAATCTGGATGACTGCACACATACATTCAGACTTCATATGCAAATTGACTGTAGTTGGTGCAGGTGACGAGTCTTACAATTTGATCCGTGTCTCATCATCAAGACCGGATTCCCGACCTTGTCAATGTCATTTGACTTTTGTTGTTGTACAACATTAATTAGTGCAGAATTAAATGCTCTAGGATGTAGATGTATCTGTAGATTGTGTGGGGACATTGAGGATTTTGAACAAGCGCAAATATGCAAACATTTCCAAAACAATTATGTGCGAATTGTGAATAAATACATACCACTTAGGAATCCGCATGATTCTGGGAAAATAATTTGAAAGTCCAATTGTTGTACATTTTGGTACACATGTAGTGGGTGATAATTCTAGAGTCAAAAATTCGGAATCTTTCGATAAGGCTATTGAGGTCAGCGTCAGTCTCACTGGTTAAAAAACAAAAGATATTCTTGAGATTGAATTTAGGAAAGATGAATAAAAGCGTGACAAAAAACGTGAAAATGAATATAAACTCGTTTTCTACCCCAACTGAACCAACCTTGACACATCCGGCTTGGAATGGATGAATTGTGTATTCGTGCACTGCTGAGTGCTGACTGCATTGCATTTCATACCTACATTGAATGTCGGTCGTGGTAAAAAAAAATCAATTCCAACCCAAATATAGCAAAATAACGAGACTTGTTGAACACAGCCCTAAATTATTTCAATTATTGTTTGTGTATAGTATTGTAATGTAAATTCCAACTTTTCATCTCACGTTATGACTATGAAGAAAGAAGAACACAAACAAATATATTTACACAATCTTGCAAGAAATGGGACTGAATTTATTCAATTTGTACGCCGTTCTCCGACTAACTGTTCCGATTTGAAGCAAAACACAAAGTAAAAAGGCCTTGATTTGATTCAATTTTGCAAAATCGAACTGAATTTCGTAAAAGGTGCAGAAAGTTTCACTGATACATTCTTACGATTAGTACATGTATTTGCATATGAGTTTAAGTTTTCATCATCCTCGTAGTACTACTTAAACTCCAATCTCACAATAAATCTGCAGGAAATGTGAAAAAACAAGAAGGTGACTTGACGTATCTGGAATTTGGGCAAAATACTTTCGGCCATAAGCATTAAGCAGGCAAACACTTTAATTTCAGGAAACAAGATTATCAAATCCCGCTATATGCAAATTACTCAAATGATGGTCCTGCAGCATAATTACATTTTTGTCAAATAGTTTTGCAAAACCTCGCTCGCTCCTTCCCCGAATTTCAATTACAAAGTCTGTTGGTGACTGCACGGAATTTTGTTCGTAATCATGAGTGAGTGAGACGATTGCGATTGTTGGTAAAGGGCGATTGTGCATTCCTATCAGATTTGTGATTCATTACATTGTTGTTACATTCAGCCTTTCGTGAATGGTCAATCTCTGCGAAGATGATACATGGCAGATTCTTGTATTTACACTATTATATGCACACAATTGAGAATGAAGTCCAGCCAGACTAGACGCAGCGGATTAAATGATCACACTTCACAACACCATCACACAACATTTGCAACACAATCAGAAGATTGGACGACGGCTGAATAAGGTGTGGAAAATATTTTATAGTGACTTCATTCCCAACATCCAAACCATGAGAACAACATACAAATAATGTCTGAGACGAAGACGACCGTCGTCGGCAGCCGTCAGTGAACTTTCAGACCGGAACAAGTTTGAACAGCGATTGTGGACAAAAAAAATTATTTTGTAGACAAACTGGACGACAAAGGGAAAAACCAGACATGATGGTCTAATCTTAAAAACGATGTGAAGATCACCACCATGCAGTTGCAGTGCTGATGGTCAAGAATGCTCTTCTCTTCTCATCGTGATTCGAGACTTTCTTCTCACATCGCTCGTGACATTGGATTCCATGAACAATCAAAAAAGAATCAAGTCAAATCCAACATAGTAGCTTTTGTATAATTTGAAATAATCAAATGCAAATGTTGAAAAACAACGGGGAGGTTCTTAAATATTAAAATGTTAGTATTTTTTGATTTTTTTAAAACGTTTTGTACACTCTACATGCCTAATCTTAATTTTAGGTTTTCCACTAGTAAATACCTTAAATGTCCTTTCCGATAAGCTATTTAATATGCATGCACTATGAAATATAATTAGTTCTTGATGTACTCGTCGAACGACGACGACGTGTCACGTCCAAAATGTCGACCACAAGAGCGAAGTGACGTCAAGTTGTGCACTGTAGGGAATTATTGTCTGCAAGTTGTTGTTGTACATTCAAAATTACAAGGGTTTTTGGCCAATGCCAAATTGGTAACAATTAGGACTGCA